>JANZLD010000003.1:64865023-64876804 GCA_026413575.1 Erythroxylum carthagenense
GTTGGTGTATTGGGGGATTGGGTGAGAGGAAAAATTGTGTGATTGTAAGAATTTTTCACATAGTAGATTTTCTTCTCAGTGCCCGTGATTTTTTCTCCGATTTGAGAGTTTCCACGTAAATTCTCTTGTGTTGTTATTTTCTGATATTTTTGTCTATTATATATCCTTGAGTGTGGGTTTGAAAGGTCTAGATTCCTAACATTTAGGATGGGATGCCATCTGCTAAAAGTTCAAGAAAATTGGAGCACCATGGATTCAATCAATTTCAGACTCTTTTTAACTTGCGTGAAATGTGGATCAGTTCTGGATTAAATTTTGTCCCGACTCCCGAGTTGCCTCCCATACTTATTTGCGTAAGCTTCAGAAGTACGAAGAGGTTTTCTAAGACCGTGTTCTTCGGTCACCAAGTAGTTGGTGTACAAGTAAGCTTCGATAAACAAGCCTAACAAGAAACCTCTCAACACTCTGACAAGAAACATATCCAAAAAGTTACCTGATTACTTCTGTGATACAAGGATTTGCATGGAGTGCATGTTCAGTTGGCACACAAACTTGAAATTAAGTTCATTGACCACACTAGAAGAATCGAATGATATTATTCAAGAATGATTGAGAATGGACAGGAATGTCTCACCAAATCAGTTCTTCCATGTTTGTACGTTTTGTTTATACACTTCCCTACGTAAACATAATCTCTCTCCATTTAAACCCTTAGGCCTCAGTTCCTTACTGTCAACTACCAACGTCTAGTTACAGGTCTACAACGGATCTTGGTGCTCAGAAATGAATCCGCCACCACCGCCACCTCCAGCAGATGCACCGCCACCCCCACCCCCACCAGATGCACCGCCTCCAGTCCGTGGACCAGAACCTGGGCCGCCTCCAGGCCCTGGACCAGAACCAGGGCCGCCTCCAGCTCCATGGTACTCATAAATTTTCACTCAGATGATCTATAACTAAACAGATTGGTATAGCATCATTTTCTGGTTACTCACGTTCGTTTCTCAATTTTTTAACGTACAGCTTTCCGGTCCTCTTCTGCTTTGGTCCGTTCTCGAGAAGGTCTCCACCACCAGCTTGACACTTGCACTTTGTGCATTGGTTTACAATTATTCATCTTATTGGTTCATTCAACTCTTGCGTTGTCTTCATTTTAAAACCTTGTATCAATAAGTACCAAGAAACAATGCTATGATGATACTTTATTATTGTCTTAAACATGTTCAACAAGCTGTAACGCAACGAGGGTTGTGAACCAATCTGGATTACGAAATACCACCATGGTTTAGAAATGCTGAAGTTAAGCAGAAGAATGTCCAGAATAATCACAAGTTTCATGTATTAATTAATCAGTTAAATAATAAATTAAAATAAATAAATAAAAAATCAAAATACTCCCGTCTGAAAACATATTCACATTAGAAATCTTGATATATAACAATTTATTTCGAGGACATAAATATTTGTATATATATAACATGATCACAGTTCTATTCCCATAGCTTAAGCTTATAGCTCTTCTTGTCTAGAAATATAATTGTTACAAAAATGAAACCACCAACATGTAAGATGGCCTATGTTGGAAGTTAGATTGCTCTTGATTGTCCAATAATTGAACACGTCTACAATTTTGAAGATTTGATATCTCAGGATAAGTTTTAAATTTTTAAAACAAAAGACTGCTTAAAAAAACAAGAGTGAGAATATTCTGTCTAATTTTATAGTGTCCAACTCTATTGACTATTGGACATGGTTGAATAGTCTCTAAACTCATATCCAAAGGCTAAAACGACATTGATTTGGCCATTGGATAGGATTTGACCAAATAAAATTAGACAAAAGATCTGAATTTGAAAAACAAGGAGACATTATGTGCAGAGAGCATACTCCGAAAAAGATATTGTTATTGTTCTAAATGAATCATCAAAATCTAGATACAGAATTAGCCAGCCAAGTAGCAACTAGTTAGGACTAACAACTTACAGATGAATTTGCAAGAAAGAAAAGAAATGGAAAGTGTGTAATTTTATTGTTTGCAGATTCTTCTTTTTTCACTCTTCTGAATTGCGATTTTCTGTGTCATTCAGGAGTGGTGCAGTGGATGAAGGTGATCCTGTCAAATCTTTAGGATTTTGTGGTTTTGTTCCCGCAGATTTTGGCTTTGATCTAGTAAAAGTAAACCTTTTAAACAAAAGATTCCAAATTCCCTTTGTCTTCACCAACTTATCAATCTCTTCTTTCATGCTTAAGCACTCTTTCTCGAGTTCAGAAACTCGGTCCTTCATGTCATCAACTGCTTTACTGCGGTCTTGTGAAGCTCCAACATGAGCATGCACGTCACTTCTGGCAAGAGCAAGATTTGCTGTAAAATTTTGTGAATTTTCAAGGCTGTCAGATACAAAGAACCAGCCAGCAAGTGAAGTGCGGAGTCTTAGTTGTTCAAAGAACAGAACTTGGACGATGACTCGAAGAGGTAGTCTCTCATTCTGAGCTGCATGCGTGCTAGCTTCCAATGAGAGCTTCTGGCAGTTCATGAGCCTGCAAAGTTGTTCCCTCTCGAAATCAATTAGCCAAGGATGCGCCTGAAGCAGAGGAACCAATGATGTGAATTGAAACCATATAGATGAAAATGACAGGCACAAGAAAGTATATTTGAAAAACAGGACCTCTCCAATTGTTGTAAGTTAGCTACATGGCTTTATGACAAGCAATTCGGTCTAATATTTTAAGCAAATAGTACTGCACCTCAAGCTGTAATAATTTGAGGAAACATTAAGAGCCTACTTCAGCCACAAAGGGGTCTTCACTAATTTGAAATGCCAACAATATCATTTGGCAAAGAAAAACATCAGGGAAGAACCAAAGCCAAACTTTCACATTTACCTTGAGATATATATCGATTGCACGGTAAAGTCCATCGTCTATTGGCCTGGCATAATCAGGTATAGCTGCTGCAAGAGACTGAAACTTTGTCAATTTCAAGTTAATATCAGGTGCCACCTCTGCTAGGTAGTTATCAATCAGATTTGCCACCAACGTCACTGGAGTCAGTGAATGGGAGCCTTCATCCAGTGCATCATTTGATGTAATGGCATCCTGATCCACTAGCATGAAATGATCAAGAATCCGCTGCACGCAGTCAATATCGTAAAGTGTTTCCATAGAATACGCTGTGTTCGGTATCAAAAGATCCTCAACAGCGGTTTCGTGCAACTGGACCCCAACTCGTTTCTCTAAATTCTCTCGACATGATGAGCTAGCATGTAACATCATGGCAGTCCTCAGAAGCCTGAGAAGGAATTTGCTTGGAACAATACTCTTCTGATAAGGTATTAATTCCACTAATTCTTCAAGGAGATTTCTTTGATCTCCGTCCAAAGAGGGAGACTTGGTCGACACAGGTGGGGGATACTCTGCACTTTGGATGCTTGATTGCCTGCCCAGCAAAGGAAGATGCCTCATTGCATAGTGCATTATAGCCCCGGCAACCCTCTCAGGTTTCATACCATTTGAACCAACAGCCAGAATTACCCTTTTATACATAGGTAATCTAAGGGAAGACGCATCCCTATACCACCAATCCTCCCCCATGGAATGTGGTTTGGTTAAAGTACATATTCCATTCCAAAATACTGTACCTTTCGGGTCCTGAAAGTCGCAGCATCCTGACATCGGCCAACTGAACAAACTCGGATCTGCCGAAGCTTTCGTTGCTAACGAATTGATGCATCGTGAAACAATATGAAGCTCTTCGGCATATGACATGACCTCTTCACAAGCTTCAAGAGCCTTAAGAGAGTCCGTCCAATTACCTAGGATTTCATTCAGAAAACTTTCTGTTTGTGCAATTAGATTTCCCTCCCCATAGTCTTCGGTCATCTGAAGATACTCAGCAGCACATCTAAGACCAACTATACTCGTGGCAGTGACTTGTAATTTAACATCATAACAGAATTTGGCCACAAGTAAGAATGATTTGGCTCCTCCAGGCATTTCATGAAGCTGCAAAAGACACTTCTTCCCATCTTCACCAGAAAACTCCCCGATAAGCTTTTGTAGCAATTTACTTCTGGAAAGCAACGGAAACTGTTGGAGATGCAAGCGTTAGAGCAGGCAACAATAGTCCAACGTGTAACCAGGGTAAAAGCAAAAAAAACCAGATGTCACTAATCCTTGTCTGCTTCACATTCTTCAAGAATTCAAATTTTGAGACATGCGTTTCAATACTTTCAGTTCATCTTATTTTTAATTCAAGTAAAAATGGAGGTTCAAGATACACACCTTGTGGAGATGAAAGGACATTTCTCCCACTTCGACGATGACATCGCTTGGAAGTCCAGTTGAGCAAAACCTGCAGAACATGCATGTTTTGTCCTCATTAGCGAGAATTGATGTATTTCCACACAAAAAACACTTCTTTCTCCTTCTGTTATTGGTTTGATTTACTTATAATGCTAAAAAACAGTAGTATGTATCTTCCCAATTACAGCATTCATTTGACAGATTCTACATCACTCATTCTCCAGTTCTTACAGAATCAACTGTCTCCCTCATACCCGACCAGATACTCGACCACTGAGAACGACATTATTAACATGTCAGCCTTAATAAACAAGAGTCCCGAGAAATTTCACAAACTGAAAGTTCCACAGAATGCATGAAAAAAGAACAGGAATTTTTCAGAAAGAATCCAACTTTATCAAAAACCCACATCCTAAAATCACAAGAACATCAAGAAAAGGACAAACCAGGAATGTCCATCGAGGGAAAACACGTCAGACTTTGATCCCAGTTTCATGCAGGCCATGAACAAACTCAATACACTCTCACTTCTCTTATCATTTGGATTCTAAAGAAACACCAAAAGCACTCTTCCCAACGATCAGAGCCAGTACGGAAAGTGAGGTACGATGTAGTCTTTTAAGCTTTCTGGGAAGGTTCAGAAAAGTAAAAAGAAAAAAAAATGGAAAAACGTCCCGAGTCTAAAGGGAAAAATCCAGGACCAGAATATCAATGCTGTTGTGTGACCAAGCAGCAGGCAATTAATAAAAAGATAAAACTTTAAGTGTCTGTTGAGTTAGAATTAGTGTTAATTAATCAGTAATTAACAGTAATTTACTAAAAATTTCACGTTTTTTATTGAAATACGAAGCAATTCAGATTGGTATATCTTATCTCAAAGTAACAAAATTTAACAAACTTAAGTATTATCCGATTGATTCTCAAACCTTAAATCGTGATAATTTTGGGTTAATCAAGTAATTAAAGCCCAAGTTAATTATCCCAAAACCTATGAGCCCTAGCTTGTTGGGCCTATCAATTCAAGCTTTGTTTGTGAACTTTCTGTCTTGTTATAAATTTCTCTCTCTCACTTGAGTTTTGTTCTGGTCAACTGGAGCGACGACCATGGAAGCTCTGCAACGACCTTCACTAGTCCTGTTCATCTTCTCACTTCTCTCGCTCCTCGTCTCTTCCTCATCTTCAGATATCCAAATCGTAAACGCCGAGCGCAGAGTAAGCCTTTTCTTAGACTCTACTGATCATGTCTTTCCACGTAAAGCATTCAGCTTTGCGTTCCATTCGCGGATTTTGATTGTTATTACTTCATTTCTTCGCTCCAAGATCTGTAAAAGTGCGTAGATTGGATTTGATTTTGTCGAGGTAGCGAATATTGTTACCAAATTCTGGGAATGTGGTTAGGGTTTAAGGTTTAGTTCATGTTAAAGTTGTGATTTTCCGTTTTGGGAATTTAACAAACGGTTGAAACTACAAAGTATTTGATTTTATGAGATTCTGAGGTTGTTTTGGAATCTGGTGATGTTTGAATCACCGATTCCGAACAAATGATGCTCCATTGAACTATATTTTTAACATTTTTTTTTTGCTAATTATGAATGCAGATTGACTTGACGTCACATATTGTCAGGGTCTTCTTGACTTTGAAGGTATTGAATTCATTTGAATGGTCTAATACCATATTTTCTTAATTGGTGTTCTCAGTTCAGTTTTATATTTTGATCGATGATGAAGATTCTCATTTTTAGGTTGAGAATAAAGGGACTTCTGCTGCATCTGAAGTATTTCTTGCTTTCCCACCTACTGAAGCAGAGCATTTAGCACTTGTCAGAGCACAAGCAGCTGTAGGGAAGAAAAAGAAGAGAACTTATGTGCCTCTTGATGTGAAACCAACTGAATTGCCTGATGCACCGAATGGAGCTAAACATTTCTCTATAATTTTGCTCAATCCACTGAGCTCTGGTGAAACTGCGACTCTAGAAGTGCTGTATATATTAACCCATTCTCTGGAACCTTTTCCAAAAGAGATTAGCCAATCAGAATCACAGTTAGTATATTATCGGGATAGTGCCCTAATATTGTCTCCATACCATGTTAAACAGCAAACATCATTTATCAAAGCACCTAGTACAAAAGTAGAATCGTTCACAAATGTGGAGCCGACAAATCGCGCTGGTACAGAGCTAAAGTATGGTCCATATGAAGATCGTCCTCCATATTCATACTCCCCGATAATTATCCATTTTGAGAATAACCACCCATTTGCGGTGGTTGAGGAGTTGATTCGTGAAGTGGAGATATCTCATTGGGGAAGCCTCCAGATTACAGAATCATACAAACTGTTTCATGCTGGTGCTCGGCACAAAGGTGTATTTTCGAGGTGGGATTTGGTTCGATACAAATCCAAAGATTGTAATGTTAGGCGTATTTGCACATAAAGAGAATTATCTGCATTTCAACTATTGAAAATAATGTTCTGCAACTTGTTGTTGGTAGGGTTGAGTATCAGTCTAGGCCTTCCGCCAGTGGTGTATCATCATTCAAACACCTTTTAGCAAGACTACCACCTAGGGTGCATTCGGTCTACTACCGGGATGAAATAGGGAATGTCTCGTCATCACATTTACGAACAGATTCTAGGAAGGTACAACTTTTACCTGTTCCATTTCTCTACTCCTTTCATATTCCTCTGCAGGCATTGGTACTAATAACATGCTAATAACTGCAGATTAAGAAAATTTGAAGGCTAAAGAATGATATATTGTGTGTTTGACTATGTATTCTAAACAGTCAGAACTTGAAATTGAACCACGCTATCCTTTATTTGGGGGATGGAAATCCACTTTCGTCATTGGATATGGGCTACCATTGCAAGATTTTCTTTTTGAGTCTCCCGATGGAAGGCGTTACCTCAATTTCACCTTTGGTTGTCCTCTTGCAGAGACTGTTGTAGATAAGTTGATAATCAAAGTCTGTTCACTCTCTTTACTTCATATAGCTGCCACTTGATGTTTGTGTATTTGTTGCTATAGCCCTTTATCCTTAACTATTGATGAATTTACAAATGCAAAATACTGTTCCATTTCAGGTTGTTTTGCCTGAGGGTTCAAAAGATCCTTCAGCTGTGGTGCCATTTCCAGTGGAGCAACATCTGGAGGTTATTAGTCTTTTTGACAGTATATTGATACTTGATTCAGGAAGCACATAATTATGCTGTTACATTGTTAACACCTATTTCCTTAACTTTATATATACATAGCTTTAAAATTCTTAAAGTTGTTTGCACATTATCTAGTGTTCTGGATGCTTTCAGGTCAAATATTCGTACCTGGATGTTGTTGGGAGGACTGTGCTGGTATTGGAGAAGAAAAATGTGATTCCTGACCACAACATTCCTTTCCAGGTGAACTAAAATCTCCCTGTACTTGTTCATCAGTTGCTCTTCCTCTTTGGTCTCTCTAGATGTAACATAAATGATTAACTAGTGGTTGTCTTAGCAATCAATGACATACAGTGGCATCACCATTTAGAGAATGAAAGAAAACAACTTTCAGTATGACAATTCATATGATCGCTTCCCCCGAGTAAAGGGATATTGACACTATTTCTTCATGCCGCAGGTCTATTACACGTTCAACCCGATCTTCATGTTAGCCGAGCCACTTATGTTAACGTCTGCATTCTTCTTGTTTTTCACGGCTTGTGTAGCTTACCTACACATGGATCTTTCCATACGTAAGTGAGATATACTTCAGAATTTCTTACAGCTCCAGTTGAGCAAACCATGGAGTGTTGGATGGCACACACATGGTTATATGTGTGACTTGAGAGACTGAACATGTCAAGATGTAGGACTTGCTTTGGCCATCTTCACTTGAATTATGAGATTTTGATATTACTGTTGAAAGTAGTTGGCATTTACAGCGAGTGCTATTTTTAGCTAGGCTGGAATTATATCTTCTTCTTCATGTATTGGCCTAATGCATATTCAATAACCAGATTGCTTTGGCGGAATTGATTGCATTAAGACCCCATTGATCTTTAACAAAACTCAAAAGTTTATGAGATCCTTGTAATTTGATAATTAGTTTAATGGTCTCTCCTTTCAATGGTCAAATTGTAATTAATTTTATTTTTCAGTTTAATTAATAGTTATAGTTTAATATTAATTGCTATATTCTACTCATATTTTAAAACTTAATACAATAAAGTACCATGAAACGGGTTTAGTTGACCATTTATTAATAGGGATGACAATGTCCGATCATGAGTCTAAATTCAGATGTTTTTAATTAAGCTTGAATTTAGGCAATTTAGATTTCGAACTTAATTACAAAAAGTGTTATCTTATATCTTAATTTTAAAATTTTATTTTAAAAATATTGATGGTGATTTATTGCCATCTTTATTTATTAATTAAGATGGCGTTTTTTTTCTAAAATTAGATATATCTCAAAAAAGTGCAACTACATACAAAACTAAAACTTTAAAGAAAGCAATAAATAAGGCCAGCCAAACTGCCAAAGACTAGGCAAATTAATGACTTTAGATGTTAATAAATTTTATTAAAAATTTATACACTAAAATAATTTTTTTTTATTAACAATAAATTAAAATTTTTAATTAAAAATTGTGAACACGTTATTTAATAAAAAATTTATAGAACTAACGATAGAATCCGATTATTATTTCCAAATGTTTGATAATAAAAAACAGAAAAAGGTAATTTTTTATAAATATCTGCTTTTTTTATCGACTTTTGTTTAGAAAAAACAGAAAAAAGTTACAATTTTTTGATATATATCTCTTTTATTTATTTAATTCCATACTATATTTAATGATTACGGAAAGCATCCTTAGAACATTGGTAATCAACTCGAACTCGAACTGGAAAACGAATTTAATTTGATTTAACTTTTTTTAATTCCATATAAAATTTGATTTAAATTTAATTTATTAATTTTAAATATAGTTAAAATAAAATATTAACAACATCAGCGAAACCTGACACATAACAACACTTTTCTTTTACGTTTTAGAGACAATTCGTGGAAGCTTCACAGTCAACCAAGTGAACGGATTATCTTCAATAATGCATTTAAGCTTACGAGTGGCCATTTTTCTATTATCAGACAGCTTCCTTCTACACTCTTCCTTCAACCATAATGGCTTCTTCTTCTTTTTCGGCCTCTCACCCATTTAACTACGATGTCTTCTTGAACTTCAGGGGTGAAGAGACTCGTCGCGGTTTCACCAGCCATCTCTATGCTGCTTTGCGCCGAAAGGCTCTCCAAACCTTCTTTGATGACGATGATCTCAAAAGAGGAGAAGAAATTGCTCAGTCACTTCTTCGAGCAATCCAAGATTCCACTGTTGCTATCCTTGTTTTCTCGAAAGACTATGCATCTTCCAGATGGTGTCTTAATGAGCTTGCAGAGATCATAGAGTGTCACCGTTCCCGTGGACAGATTGTCATACCTATCTTTTACGAGGTAGATCCATCCCATTTAAGGAAACAGTCTGATGACGTTGGTGCAGCTTTTCTTGAACACGAGAAAAATCCCATGAACGCACACAAGATTCCACGGTGGAGGGATGCCTTGACCAAAGCTGCTAATCTATCTGGGTTTAATTCTAAGGAGTTCAGGTATGTTTTAGGTTTGTATGGTAATTCCAAGTAAAGGGGTCGTTTGCTTTTCATTCATTTAAATTGTGTTTTATAATTTACATGAATGATGATTTGCTTATTAACAAAATCGTTGAAGACATTTTACAAAAACTGAACCAATCCATGCCATGTGATGATTTTGAGCACTTAGTTGGAATGGACTCACGTATTAAGGAAATAAAAGAAGTATTTACTATTAACCCATCAGAGACTCGTATTTTAGGAATATGGGGGATGGGCGGTGTTGGTAAAACTACTACGGCTGAAGTCATATATCATAATATGTCCCATCAATTTCAAGGCTGTTGCTTTGTACGAAACGTGAGACAAAATGCAGAAGTTGGTGACCTTGAGAAGTTACAGGAAGAACTTCTTTTAAAAGTACTCGGTGAGAGAGATTCAGTAAAATATAGATTCAATGCTAGTCCTAATCCATCTCTTAAAAAAATACTTAGTCCTAAGAAGGTGTTAATTGTTTTTGATGATGTGAATAATCCACGACAAATAGAGTCTTTGGTTGGAGATCCATGTTGGTTCGGTTCCGAAAGTATGATTCTTATTACTAGTAGAGATAAGCAAGTATACGAAGGGAGGGCTGATTTTATATATGAAGTTAAACTATTAAATTATGACGAAGCCCTCCAACTTTTTAATAAAAGAGCGTTCAAGCAAAATTATCCAAGAGATGATTATGCATCTTTGTCAAAATCGATTGTGAAATATGCACAAGGTAATCCTTTGGCTTTGAAAGTTTTAGATTCTACCCTAAATGAGAAAAATCACGTGGAGTGGGAAAGTACATTGACTCAATTGTCAAAAGTTCAAAATAAAGATATCCAACAAGTGCTACAAATCAGTTACAATGACTTAACTAGAGTGGAGAAAGATATCTTTCTTGACATTGCATGTTTTTTCAAACATGCGCGGCAAATATATGTTACGGAAGATAGTTTGAGGAAAATATACAAAAGCAGGGGGTTCGACATAGACATCATATTAAGTGTTCTTGCAGACAAGTGCCTTGTTTCTTCAAAATATCCGTTGAACATGCATGATTTGTTACAAAAAATGGGAAAGGAAATCGTTCAACAAGAAGCAAAGTATTCATACCAACGTAGTAGATTATGAGATCCTCAAGATATTTATGAAATATTTGCAGGAAATAAGGTAAGATATTTAAAAAATATTATCTACTATTAATAGTCTTTTATAATTCTTGATTTATTGAGAAATTTTATTTATTGTCATAATAACTTAGCTATATATATTTTGGGTGTCTTTTGTTAGGAGGCTGAAGCTGTGGAAACCATTACTTTGGACTTATCTAAGATAACAGAGATGAATTTAGATCCACAAGTATTTATGAAGATGCCTAACCTTAGATTTCTCAATTTTTATGAAAAAAGTAATCTACATCTCACTCGACATCTTGATTATCTTCCTAATACTTTACAATACCTTGTGTGGGATAAGTATCTGTGGAGATTTGAAAATGAGTTGTATATTAATACACTAGCTGTACATACATATTTATACAAAGAAGAGAGGGCAAAGTAAGGTAATACTGTCCCTAAAATTATGCCTTAGTCTACTCCTAAAATTATGCCTCAATTTACTCCTATAATTATGTCAACCATAGCAGCTATACTTAGTCAGACAATTCTGCCATTACTGACTTTAGGTGATGTACACTTCTGCCATTACTGACTTTAGGTGATGTTTGACCACAGTATCTATAGAACAGATTCTCACACTCCCCCTCAAGCTGGTGAATAGGAATTTTCCATTCCCAGCTTGGATACAATGTTCTCAAATAT
>JANZLD010000003.1:65081590-65096626 GCA_026413575.1 Erythroxylum carthagenense
AGACAGTCATGAGTATTTGGGAAAATAGAAAGGTGGATGTGAATGAGTTTTTTGGGAATTTGATGTTTGCTAGAGTACGAGGTGTACCTTCAAGTTTAGCAGGAGTGTCTCCTTCTTCAGCTGATGAAAAGGGTGATAATGGCGCAAATACTGACAGCAGTGAGGAAACGGGGGGCAGTTTACCTCAAAAGGTGGCGAGTGGTATTCTTAACATTCCGCTGCCTAATGTTGAGCAATTGAAATCCACTTTATCTACTGTTTGATTAACAGAGTTAATTGAGCTCGTGCCACAGCTTGCGCGATCTTCAAAAGACCTTCTGGACAAGAAAAAGCTGTTCTCCGTCCAGGATTTCTTTAGATACAGAGGCAGAAGGTAATATTGCAGCTTTGTAATCATATTATTCGTTGTTGCTTTTATAGTCTGTCCATGCTTATTTTCTGCTGATATATGTATATTAGGACATTAATCTTATATGTGGTCGAAAAGTGATAACATCAGCTCAATGAATTGTGTCACATTTGAAGTTTTCCTTTATATCGTATAACACATACAAGAAAATAAATGCCCTCCCAAAACTGTTGAAGAAGTAACACTTATTAATGGAAATTGAATACTTCTCCGTAGTCGTTAATATACCAACATTATCTGGTTTGGAAAGATATGGTACTAGTATCCAAGAAAGGAAAGGAAAGAAGAAATGGAGTTCGTTTAGAATGAGGGCTGTCTATATTCCATAAAAACCTTGAAGAGGAGTCTTTAGAGCTCTGATACTCAGCATTAATGTCGTGGGATAGTGCCTGTTTATTACCACAAACTTGCATATACCATGGGAAGTCTTGGAAGAGATCTTCTAATGCTCTGGAATTTATACTTTTTACGGCAAAGATATAACTATTTGATATTATCTTAAGGTGTCAGCCAAGTTTGTTCTTTTGGGTCTGAAAGGGCTCACTACAAAGGCAGCTACATTTTATTAAATAATATTGCATTTTAACCAAGCTTTAAAATGTTTCTGCTCGTCTTTTCATAGTTGTATTGCATCTTGAAATTAGTGTTATCCAATTCTAATATGAGATTCATTCCTGTCTTTGGTAGTTTTTGTGGCTTCTTTTGATGAATAGTCATCAGATTGTAAGTACTAAAATGTTTACTTGAGAACAGAAAAGGAAGAAGCAACAAAAAGTAAGCAGTGTATCAGTTGCTTGCGCTTCAATGGATCTCTAACCATAGCATATCCCTTCCTCTGTACTCTCATCCTAAGGCTTTGTTCATTCTTTCAGGAAGAAATTTTTTTGAGGAACTGGATAGGGATGGTGATGGTCAAGTGACTTTGGAAGATCTTGAAATTGCAGTGAAAAAAAGAACACTGCCCCATAAAAATGTTCGTGGTTTCATTCGACATGCTAAAAGTCACTTGTCTTCAAAATCATTTGGGTGGAAACAATTTTTGTCCTTGATGGAGCAGAGGGAACTAACAATTCTTTGTGCTTATACTTCACTTTGTTTAACCGAATCAGGAACTCTGCAAAAGAGTGAAGTATTGGCATCACTTAAAAATGCTGGACTTTCAGCCAATGAAGATAATGGTGTTGCAATGATGCGCTTCCTGAAGGCAGACACAGAAGAATCAATTTCTTATGGGCATTTTAGAAATTTTATGCTTTTGCTGCCCACTGATCGGCTTCAAGATGACCCTAGGTAAAATCTTGTCATCAATGTCTTTTATGTAATAAAGTTCCACACATTTTTTTAGTCATTAATATCAACAGTGTCAGTTGGTGGAAATGTTTATTTTCAGACATTATTCAACTTATACAATCAAGTTCTGGTTTGGTGGATATTGTTTGTATAAGGCACATTTTATGGTATTGCTTTGGATGTCAATTTCTGCATTATACTTAGGTCATTAAAGCAATGTTTCTGAAACTATTTGATTTTATCGATTGCTACAATAAAAAAACTTTTGTGATGAGATTGGATATCAACTTCTGCATTATGGCTGGGTCATCGGAATGTGGTTTCTGAATTATGCAAAATGTGATAGGATTGGATTGTTAGATGGAAAACATATGCAGCTGCTCTGGTCCTTCTCCAATCTCCTTCTTGTACCAGTTTGAGAATTTGTGGATCACATACAGCATACTTGCTTCTTTTTATATATGCAGAAGCATATGGTTTGAATCTGCTACTGTTGTTGCTGTTCCACCACCTGTGGAAATTCCAGCTGGAAGTTTTCTTAGATCTGCTTTGGCTGGGGGTCTTTCATGTGCACTCTCTTGTGCCCTAATGCACCCAGTTGATTCATGTGCACTCTCTTGTGCCCTAATGCGCCCAGTTGATACAATAAAGGTATAATGTTTAATTGCAGAGCACCAACTGCTCGTATGCACTTGTTGAGATTTGATTGTGGCCACTTCTTGAAAGTTTATACCTCCTAAAGCTTGGTTTCATCACTACTGCTATGGCTAGTGTACTTTATGTGAAATAATAGGATGCAAATCAAGATGGTGGTATCTTGAATTGTGTCTATCATCTATGGTTGTACTAGTTTGCTGTTGATAATTGCATGATTTGGGTGAAAATATTTCTTTCAGGGACCAAATTATGGCTGTAAAAATGTTCCTTTTTCTGTTTGTCTTGTCATAAGGCCTTTGATATTATAATTACTGTCAAAGTACTTACCAGAATCTTTTCTGTAATGGAGATGGCCGGGATGATGTATGAATGGCTTCGAATGTTTATTCCATTTCTGTTCACTGAAGCTTTTCTACAAGATTCTCTTGACATGTAGGCCATAATTATTCATGATGACGTACCCAAGCACATCATCCCCATGGTTAGGATTATAGAAAAAAAATGAGAATGTTTCATCTTTTTTGACAGTCACAAACTCGACACAGGAGTGTTCGAAAGAAAATGAGGAAAGAAAGGCGCCTCACATAGTTTTGTCTGGCCAGCTCATTCTCATTGAGCAGCAGAGTTCTCATAGCTGCTCTGGCAATACTAATGGAAACAGTTCATCAGAGGAAAATCAAGATAAGGCGGCCAACTTTTGTGATGTTTCTGGTTACGCATTGCATTAGAATTGTCCACAAGACAATACTTCGGATGATGCTTCTCTCTGGTACAAAGATCACAAGAAATCTGATCTGAGCCTGGAGACTGGCCACTGCAAAGTTTTCATGGAATCAGAAGACGTTGGTCGAACTCGTGATCTTTCAGTCCTTAATTCCTACGAAGAGCTTCATGGCAAGTTGGTTAGTATGTTTGGCATCGGGGATTCAGGGATGATCAACAATGTGCTTTTCCGGGATGCAAAAGGGGTGATCAAAAACACTGGAGATGAGCCTTTCAGGTGATATCATATATTCCTGAGATTGTGGAAGTATTTGATTAGTCTTTCTGATATATATATTTTTTTGCCTTATGTCATTTCTTATTGTGACGTGCAGTGAGTTTATGAAGACAGCAAGAAGGTTAGCTATTCATACAGATTCAGTCAGTGAAACTGTAGGTATAGGGAAGTAGTTTAGGGTGAACTGCAATCAAATTGTACGGTTTGGAATCTTTTTTTTTGGTTTGGATGTTATGGAGGAATCCTATGACATCCAATTTTGGTGAAAATGGTAACATATATGTTGGTTTAAACCTGACTTTCAAACAATGATGTGCTGTTTGTTTTCAGGCTGAAAGTATATGATCTGGTTGAAAACAAAGTTTTAAGGAGATGATAACCGTCAGGTTTGTTTTCTTTTGAAATTTAAAGAGCTATTTTCTTATTAGCAGCTCACTTCTTTTAGTTACTACTCCATGTTGTTAACCTCTTTTTTGAATTTCAGTTTTGTGCCTTATCGGATCAACGTTATCGATCTCCTGAATACCACAAACATGTTAGAGAACAAAATGTTAAATCACAAAAAACTGAAAGTCAAGGCTAATCAACGTTCCATTTTCTCCAAAATTCTTGATTTGATCATCTATCAAAACGGCCAGTGGTCAATGAAATGATTACAAAGCGGACGGTAAAACAAATTGTACTGTGCGAAGATAAACACATTCGACCAGAAATGTTCGGCTAATCAAATCGTAGCTTGATTGCCAAAGAAATATATGAACGTTTATTTGTTTATACATGCAGTTAGTTTCTTAGAGTTTTTGGGCACAAAACCACCGGAGCCACTGCCTATCAAAGTAAAATGGCTTCCTGATAAGAACAAATTGCCTAGAATTATCTTTGTCTGTTGCTTTTTACTTCATAACGTTTTTATAAGCAAAAAGATTAATGAAACAAGAACTTTACCGAGAGACAAGCTCTCCCTTTACTTATCAGGTAAATTGCCACCTTGAAAGGATCATCATGCTTTCTTCTCATTACGTTTTTTCACCATATTCCCGAATCTGGTGGTGACGATTGTTGAGAAATCAGAATTTGTTCGCTTTTCTTCACAGCTGTTACAAACTAAAATAAAAAATATGTGCAACTCAACTTGGATACACCTACAGTTGAAAGGTCAAATTCATCCTCTTCTTTTTGGAGTTAAAGTGGAATAACGCCGCACATTCTGACTCCGCTGCTCAACCTTCTTTACCTTTTAGGAAGGTTCAAGGAAGCTTCGCAGTCAAGAAAAAAAAAAGCGTTTTTGAGACGACTTCAAGTCAATGGATTGTCTTCAATAATGCATATAAGCTTATGAGTGCCCATTTTCTATTATTATACAGCTTCCACAATCCACCCTCTTCCTTCAACAATAATGGCTTCTTCTCCTTCTTCTTTGGCCTCTCACCCATTGAAGTACGATGTCTTCTTGAACTTCAGGGGTGAAGACACTCGTCGCGGTTTCACCAGCCATCTACATGCTGCTTTGCGCCGAAAGGCTCTCCAAACCTTCTTTGATGACGATGATCTCACAAGAGGAGAAGAAATTCCTCAGTCACTTCCCCGAGCAATCCAAGATTCCACTGTTGCTGTCGTCGTTTTCTCAAAAGACTATGCATCTTCCAGTTGGTGTCTTGATGAGCTTGCAGAGATCATCGAATGTCATCGTTCCCATGGACAGATTGTTATACCTGTCTTTTACGAGGTAGATCCATCCCATTTAAGAAAACAGTCCCATGATGTTGCTGCAGCTTTTGTTAAACACGAGCAAAATCCCATGAACGCACACAAGATTCCACGGTGGAGGGATGCCTTGACCAAAGCTGCCAATCTATCTGGGTTTGATTCTAAGGATTTCAGGTATGTTTTAGGTTGTATGGTAATTCCAAGTCAAGGAGTCGTTTGCGTTTCATTTATTTAAATTGTGTTTTATAATTTACAGGAATGATCATATGCTTATTAACAAAATCGTTGAAGACATTTTAGAAAAACTGAAACAATCCATGCCATGTGATGATTTTGAGCACTTAGTTGGAATGGACTCACGCATTAAGGAAATAAAAGAAGTATTTACTATTAACCCATCCGAGACTCGTATTTTAGGAATTTGGGGGATGGGCGGTGTTGGAAAAACTACTACGGCTGAAGTCATATATCATAATATATCCCATCAATTTCAAGGCTGTTGCTTTTTACATAACGTGAGACAAAATGTAGAAGTTGGTGGCATTAAGAAGTTACATGAAGAGCTCATTTCAAAAGCATTAGGTGAAAAAGATTCCAAAAGATATACATTCGGTGCTGGTCTTGGAACATTTTTAATAAGAAGACTTGGTCGCAAGAAGATGTTAATTGTTCTTGACGATGTGAATAATCCACAACAAATAGAGTCTTTGATTGGAGATCCATGTTGGTTCGGTTCAGAAAGCATGATTCTTGTTACTAGTAGAGATAAGCAAATATTTGAAGGGAGGGCTGATTTTATATACGAAGTTAAACTATTAAATTATGATGAAGCCCTCCAACTTTTCAATAAAAGGGCCTTCAAGCAAAATTATCCAAGAGATGATTATGCGTCTTTGTCAAAATCGATTGTGGAATATGCACAAGGCAATCCTTTGGCTTTGAAAGTTTTAGGTTCTACCTTAAATGGGAAAAATTATGAGGAGTGGGAAAGTGCATTGACTCAATTGTCAAAAGTTCAAAATAAAGATATCCAACAAGTGCTACAAATCAGTTACAATGACTTAACTAGAGTGGAGAAAGATATCTTTCTTGACATTGCATGTTTTTTTGTGGGGCAAATTTATGTTACGAAAGATATGTTGAGGACAATATACAAAAGCAGTGGGTTGGACATAGACTTTACATTAAGTGTTCTTGTAGACAAGTGCCTTGTTACTGCAAAATATCCGTTGGATATGCATGATTTGTTACAAGAAATGGGAAAGGAAATCGTTCAACAAGAAGCTAAGTCTTCATACCAACGCAGTAGATTATGGGATCCTCAAGATATTTATGAAATATTTACTAGCAATAAGGTAAGATATATAAAAAATATTATCTACTATTAATAGTCTTTTATAATTCTTAATTTATTGAGAAAAATTATTTATTGTCATAATAACTTATTTATATATATTTCGGGTGTCTTTTGTTAGGAGGCTGAAGCTGTGGAAACCATCACTTTGGACTTATCTAAGATAACAGAGATAAATTTAAATCCACAAGTGTTTGAGAAGATGCCTAACCTTAGATTTCTCAATTTTTATGGAAAAAGTAATCTACATCTTTCTCAAGGTCTTACTTGTCTTCCTAACACTTTACGGTACCTTAGGTGGGATAATTATCCATTAAAATCTTTTCCACCTAATTTTGTACCAAAGAATCTTATGGTGCTTCAATTATCAAGCAGCAACATCAAACAATTATGGAGCAGAGCCAAGGTGAGGAAATTTTATACTACTAGACAACTTATAAATTTACTATATTAAAAATTGTAATTAGTGCTAGATTGGATTAATTAATCCTTTTGTTATTTTTGTTAATTGCAGGAAGATTCTTTGTTATCTCAAGTTAAATATGGGATTGCTAATGATTTTCGGAGATTAAAGTCCCTAAATTTAGTACAGAACAAAAGCATAACTCGTCTTCCTAACGATAGAAGTGGATTTCTAGAAGCTCTCCAAGTTCTTGATCTTCGCGGTTGTTCAAATTTGAATACATTTCCAGAAATTTCAAGCAACATAAAGAAGTTATATTTAAATGAGATTGCTACAAAACAGGTACTTTCATCATCAGTTGAACACCTAAGCAAATTAGAGGTGTTAGATATGCAAAATTGTAAAGAGCTTGAACTTCCAAGCAACTTTTTTAGCAAGTTAACATCTCTCTGTGCACTTGTTCTGAGGGGATGCTCAGGCTTTAAGATGCTTCCTGAAATCTCTGAGCCTGCGAGTAAGATGAATTATCTTGACCTAAAGGGGACAACTATAGAGAAGCCGCCATTATTTATTGGCAATTTCTATGGGGACTGGACTATAAATATGAGTAAATGCTCGCAACTTGCTTTCTACCCAAGAAGTCCTGAAAATTTTCTTTCAGAAGACAATAACTGGGTAGGAGAATTAATCCTTTCTAAATGTAATTTGAGGGAATTGCCTGAGGACTTGAGCTTTCTATCTTTTATAACAACTCTAGATTTGAGGGAAAATTATTTTGAGAGAATCCCTGCTATCTTTAAACAACTTTCACGACTGAAAAAGCTTTATATAATGGACTGCAAAAGGCTTTTATCATTACCGGAACTCCCATCAAACGTCTGCGAAATTTACGCCGACAATTGTTGGTCACTAAAAGAAATATGGACCCTTAAACAACTACCTCTTGACTCACCAACGGCTAACTACCACTTCGATTTATCGAATTGCTTGAAGTTGGATGAAGATGAATGCCAGGAAGTAGTAAATGCACTCTTGAGGAATTATACAAGAAGTAAATCATTAGTAAGTAATTCTTTGTCTTTCTCTCTTTCTTTATTTGGGTCTGTATAATCATTAATTTGAATAGAAATTTTTATTGTTCAGGCAAAATTTGAAATGATCTATCCAGGAAGTAGAATACCAGAGTGGGTGAAGTATCAAAACATGGGTGATTCTATTCAAATCCCCCTTCCTTCTCATTGGTTTAATCATCTTTTTCTGGGATTTGCTTTCTATCTGTGCCTTGATAATCTGCCCTATGGTGGTGAAGTTGGATATGATTGCTATTTTGGAGACAAGTACCATTTTTCCTCTGTTAATACTTTCGATGTATATGACGTTCCATGTTTAGATGAAGAGCATACGCTAGTCATCATTAGTAGAGCATTTTGTGAATGGGTACGTAGACCCGGTAACTTTGAAGAGGATGTAGACTTTTTTAAGTTTGCGGCAGTAGAAGAACCAGTTTTGATTCAGGCTGAAATAAACAAGTGTGGGGTTATTCCACTATATGCCCAAAAAGATGAGGATGAATTTTGTGGAACATTTGACTTTCCAAATTTAGGAGTGTCCAAGTTGAAAAGATCAGCCACAGGTGCGGGGTCATTGCACAGTATGTCCAAAAAGAGGTTGAAGATAGAAGAAATTGAATGAAATCAATTCAAGTTCAATGCTTCAATTAGGTGAGCTATACATGTTTCTCTGTTCTGAGTTCCAACAGAAGCTATGGATAAGAGAAGCTATTAAATCTGATTTGGTTAAGAGTAGGAGTTTTATTTTCCTATGTACTGTTACATTCTTGTGATGGAGTTTAATAAAAACTACTTCGTGTTGCAGATGAAGGGACGTAAGATCTTTAAGATGGATGGTATATATGAAGACAAAGTTAAGAGAGATTACTTCAAAGGTATGAATTTCATTTCAGCTCAATTTGACCCAAGACATAACAATGCTGAAAATGAATATAAAAACAAATAATAATGACTCACTTATATCAGCTATAAATTTATCACTCAAATGAAATATAAAATTTTAAAATGACATGATTTTTTATTTTTTAACTTCCTTATTGGCTTCTTATCGCATATCGACATCCTCTGTTAGGTCATCCAACTCAGATAACAAGAAACATTCGGCGAAACTAGTTCTTGCATATATTGCATTTACAAGGGAGTAGGGATTAAGAAACTATGAACACGCATCGCACAATATCATCTCCATTTGGTGCTCAAGAGATGTTTTTGTTATAGGAAGCATAAACATTTTCAATATATCCAAGAACCAACCTATGCTTACCAAGTCATTGATTTGATAGTGGGCTATCAAATTTGAGCTTGATTTTGGGCTACTTCTCTTTTTCTGAGCTGATTTGATAGTTTGTATGGTTTCTCAGACCATAAGAGTGGTCAGAAAGTCTTGAATGGAATCATATCATTGATGAGATACAGATTCATACTGCTGAAGAAAAACCAAAGATGGAAGAGTTGAGATGTACTTTAGATATAGCAGATAAGTCTGCTCTGGGCAAGAGGCTAAATCAGATGGTGGTTACCGATCTCCTGAATACTACAAACATGTTAGAGAACAAATAGTCGGTCAGGTTAGTTGACATCTGAATGAGTTAGCATTACATTAAACTGTTATAATGAGATGATGCCATGTCTGTGTAGTTGACTAAAAGTGGAATTTTGTGATCTGTATCCACATTGTTTCAGCTGAGGTCTCACCGACAAATGTATGAGGGTTACGCTCCAATGTATTTCGGTAAATATTTGAAGAAAACGAACAAGTTTGTTGCTGCTCCCAGTTTTTCTTTGTTTCCCTGTAAAAGCTTTCTGAACTAACTTCTTGCTTATTCTGTTTATTCTGTGTTTGGTATTAGGAGTGGTGAATAGGTGATCTGTCATGTCCCATTGCAAGCTGTTGAGACTCTGTATGATCAACTTCTTCTCTTTCAATGCTTTCTTTTCGTTTTACTGATTTTCTCTATGTTTGTCTGTTCTCATTTACTAATTAGAACACATAAAAGTTAGGTTCTTGAGTCTTTCTTTTAAATTTATCTTTGTTTTAAATTTATGAAAGCGTTAGTATCAGTTTTGTTGGGTTCAGTTTTATTTGGAAGCATTTTACATTGATGACTAATGCACCTTGCCGCCCCAACTGTGCAGTATGGTATAAAGATATTTGTTATAACATCAGTCAAGGATACATTTTATGTTGAGATCTTGCCACACTTTCAAAAGTCCGAAGGAGGTATCATTTTTTGTCTCCGACTATATCTCTTCTGGATTCTTAGTTGGTGAGCTACATTTCCAGCTGCCTGTTATTGACCAGCCTTAGATCATGGAAGGCTTGTTCTTGTGTTTGTGGCTTGTCCCTTTTTTTTTAATCATTTTTGGATTCTAGGTCTCTCTCTTAATATCATCATCATCTTTTGTGTAGAACAACACCTGTTGTTAGCTTTTTGTTTTCACTTTTAGTTGAATATAGAGCAGCAGGTAAGCCCCTTTCTTGAGTCTGTATCTTTTAGTTTCAACCATAAAGTTTGAAAACTTTTTTATGTTTTTCATCTAAAACTTGCGTCCTTGCAAGTTTTTTGGTTCAATTGAATTGGGATAGGCTTGTAGGTGATCTACAACTCTGATTCCTGTCTTGGTGTATTAGTAAATTTCACGACGTTGGTCTTCTAGCAATCTGCATCATCTGAAAGAGAACCTTAAGTAATTGCCTAATATTTGTACCTGTAGGTGTATATTTCGACAATCTTGATCTTAGTGATATTGGTGTAGCTTGTAATACTAAACCATTTGTTCATATCTTGGCAGGTAAATGGTCCATCAAGGGAAATGAAGTGTGTTTATATCTACGGCAGAGAGAAAAATGACGAACAAACGATGACAAAATCTGTATCTGTACACTCAACCGCCTCAACATCAATGTCAATGTCAACTGATTGTGATTTCCAGAGATTAGGTCAAAGTTCAATTCCCAGAATATCTCTGATTTCAGCACAGAATCATCCTCAAAAGAATTCATTTCCATTGTTCCCTTAAAGGCAAAGTAATCTCAGAGAGTTCACATTTTCAGAGTTGAAGACAGCCACAAAGAATTTCAACCGTGCCCTTATGATCAGAGAAAGTGGCTTTGGTGCTGTATATAGGGGAGTTATCCGAAGTCAGGATGATCAAAGCACGAAGATGGATATCGCCGTTAAGCAACTGAGTCGAAGAGGACTACAGGCAAGCTTTATTGCATTCTTTGGATCCTTGTACTCATATGATGCATCTTGAATTATGCAACTTCTAACACATTTACTAAATCCCCACAAGGAATTGGCTTGAAGTAAAGCTTTCATTTACTATTTCAACTATCTGATATGTTCTTCTGTTTACTCACAGGGGCACAAGGAATGGGTGACTGAAGTGAATGTTTTAGGAGTTGTTGAGCTTCCAAATCTTGGGAAATTAATGGGATACTGTGCTGAGGATGATGAAAGAGGAATCCAGCGCCTTCTAGTATACGAGTATATGCTGAATAAAAGTGTGCAGGATCACTTGTTTAATTGGCTCCGACCACCTCTACCTTGGACCACAAGAATGAGAGTTGCCCAAGATGCTGCTCGAGGCTTAACATACCTGCATGAAGGAATGTATTTTGAGGTATCTCTAATTGGATATATTCAGAGTATTAAGAATTAAACTTTGTGATTTACATTATAAATGCAACATAGGATGCACTAATTTCATGGGACTGTAAGATATTGTAGTCCTTGATCCTAAATACGGTAGTAATAAACATTAGGAATATCAAAGCTGTATCTATGTCTTCTCATCTACTTGTGTTTAAAGATATGTTCAGAAGTTGGTCTGTTACCTCTTAACATATTGACCTTGATCTACTTATTTTTCATCTGCCCGTCCTCTCTCCTTTAGGTTAGTTGCAGTCCCGAACTTTGATAATGGAAGTTCGTTCAATAATGGTCTTACCTTTTTCTACTATTTGTGATTTAATCCATACAGATTATCTTCGGAGACTTCAAATCTTCCAACATACTTTTGATGATAAATGGAATGCAAAATTGTCCAACTTTGGTCTGGCTAGGTTGGGACCTTCACATGGACTAAGTCATGTTTCAACTGCGTTATATTCCCAAATCTAAACGCTCTTTACCATTTTAAATCATATATGCAGTGGTATGTAATGAGATCAATTTTGAACTCTTTGATGAACTGGCTTATGTGCTTCTCAAACAGGTAGTTGGGACTATCGGATATGCTGCTCCAGAATACTTACTAACTGGTCATCTCACGTCTAAAAGTGATGTGTGGGCATACGGGGTTATTCTATATGAGCTTATCACTGGCAGGCGTCCGTTGGATCGGAACCACCCGAAGAATGAACAAAAGCTCTTGGAGTGGGTTAGACCACACCTGACTGATGCAAAAAAGTTCAGTTTGATTTTGAACCGTAGACTTGAGGGAAACTATAATCTGAAGTCTGCACAAAAACTTGCTGCTATAGCTAATCGATGCCTGGCACGAAAGGCTAAAGCACGCCCCAAAATGAGTGAAGTTCTGGAGATGGTAAATAAAATCATGAATGCAACAGAAATGGAAACCCTGCACTCCCTATGAAAGATTCAGATTCCAAAGATGCTCCTGACATATCTGAAAGGGAATACTTGAAGAGAATGTTTATGAATCCATTAGTGGGAGAGAACAGATGCTTGTCTTGGAGAACATGGAGACCAAATGTAATTAGGACATGCTGAACTGGAACTCCTGTTTGAACGAAGTTACTCAACTAGGAAATCTTTATGTACAAACTAATCTGTGTCCTGAGAAGCACAACTGTAGATGTGTTATGAAACAGATTTTTTCTTAAACAGGTCCTTCTCCATCATGCGAGTTTTGAACATATGCTGCAGCATTATACTTCAAAATTCTCTACCACAGCATGCACAAAAAGTTCTCATGAGTGGAAGACTTTTTTCAATCTGGCAAAGCAATTACATCAGATTCTTACCTTGAGCATATTACTGTCTAGATATGCATAGAGGGTTGGACTACTCTTCTCAGGACCTGATTCCAATTCTTAAGCATAATAGTTTTCGAAATTGCCGGTTCTATTATCTTAATTTTTGTAAAGGAATCTAATTGCAGTATATTACTAAATTAACTGAATTTGTATAAGCCTTTGCCTAAATAGAATATGGATATTCTATGCTGATTTTTTTTCAAATTTGACTGGGCTATGATCAGTTGATTAAACTTCACCAGCAACGATGGCTTTTGATGCAGTGCCATTGAGTTAGTTTACGTGTGGATTTTTGTGTGGTTCCATTTGATAATGAATAGCTTTCAGGAATGTCTAGTTACTTCTTTCTGGGACATTGAATTTTTGCTTTCAGAATTTTGTGGACTGTGGAAATGTTCGGTACATTTAGTAATTCCTCTTACTCATATGTACACTGCTGCGAAATTTACTCTCCTTCATTTCCTTTCCAAATACCTACTTAAAAAATTTGTTTGATATTTGTTCTTATGGTTTTTTGAAGGTTTGCTGCTGAGATATCTCATGCTTTACATGAGGAAGTAATGGCAACTGCAGCCAGAGGCCATGGCCTATTGGCTCGTGTTCACATCTTGAGGCAGAAGTTCCTTCCATTCAGAAGCGTCTCTCTCCCAAACAAGTCTTTCGTCATTCTTCTCAAGTGCAAGTTCTAACCTTCTATGTTATTGCTTTGTACATCATTCTGGGTTTCTGGTGTTAGCAAGTTGATGTGTGATTTGGACAATTTTGAAGCATATGTAAAGAGTGTTAGAAATTATTTGTTGAAGAATTAGGAATTAGGTGTTATAAACTTTGTTCCCTTCTGAATAGAAGTGAAGAACAGAAGATTCAGTATGACTTAAATTTTCTGTTAATGAATGGTAGATGTTGCTGTTATCAATAGATCATTTTACTTATTTGAAAAATGATCCTGGACTTTTGAGATTTTTTGTGTTCTTTCTTAGCTTACTTCTTCGTGGAACTTCAGTTGTATAGATGTAACTAGTTTTTGGTCGAAACGCTTTGCAAGTCTGATGTATATGTACTTCTTATTATTTGGTTTTATCCTTTTAAAGTATTAGGCTTCTGTTCCTCCAAAGAATTGATCCTTTTTAGCATTATTTCATTACAGGCTTTGACTGGCATCCTAATCTGCACATGGAACAAAGTGTCATTAGTTGTGGTGGTCTGCATCGCTTTTTGTGGACTCCTACTAGGAGTGCCGGGCTCCACCACTCTTATTCCTTCTGGACAAGTATGTTATTTAGATCTGTTTTCAAATCACCAAAGTTATTATGTTTTGAGACCATTCGTATTATAGTAATAGAAAAACCTGGGTCTGGATTCTTACAGGTTTGAGAGCATGTTTGAAACGATACACTGATCCATTATTCTTTAAAATTGAATCGATGGGAATAAATATTTTACACATAAAATTTATACAAAAATATTAAATTATTTATATTGATATCTTTAAATAAGTGGTTATGTTAATAATTTATACAAAATTATTAAAAAGAAAGATTGTATAATTATCTTAATTTTTATTGTTAATTAATAATTTAACATATTTAATTTATTGATAATCCATTATTCTTAAGATCAAAATCAAAATGCACTGTAAAGTACAAAGAAAAATCAAAAGTCTAAAGAAAAGAGAAGATGCAAAGAGGGAAAAGATTCACAGAAGAAATGTACCCAATCCCATTCTTTGTCAGTCTGTACGATTAGGGTTTTTGACTGTTTCGGATTCAATTTCCTTCATCAGACCTCGATCTTTGGTTCAGTTAACTATAAATGTGTTGTTTCTACACGATTTCCCTTCTCATTGTAAACTAGTTTACTTCTGGGGTTGACTGCAAATTTTCTTTGTACGGACACAATGGTTTTGAGTATGTAGTCTTTGGATTGGTGCTTTGAGATTTGAGTTCTTGGATGGTGAATTCGGAAGGAATCAGAAGTTTCTCATTGGTATATGATAATGGTATCGACAAATGATCCGGTGGAATCTTTTCTCAATTCTATTCAAGTGGTGAAAGATGCTCTTTGGCCTCTTGAACTCGGGATTAAGAGAGCTGCTGAGGACTTCGAGAATTGCTGGGGAGTTTCTAAGAGCAGTGGTAAGC
>JANZLD010000003.1:65103722-65116612 GCA_026413575.1 Erythroxylum carthagenense
TGTGAAGTATGATAGATAAATCATGTGATTATCATTTATAAATCACATAATTGCGTTCATTTTTATTTATTTTATAAGGGTGATAGATCGACAGCCAAGTCTATAGCCCAATAAATTACAAGAGAGTTGGGTCAACCCAACTTATCTTTTATATTTTTTTTAAAAAGATAAAAAGTGATGCTGTTTTTAATAAAATAACGTTATCGAGTCACGGGCCGGTCGGCTCGTGCTCGGCCCGACCTCAACTTGTAACCCGATTTAACATTCCACTTTTAACACAGATCGGGTCAAAATTAGATTAACTCGTGCCCAAATTGGATCTATCCAAAAGTGACATTTTAATGGTCTGCGTCTTCTAGAGGCTGTCATGTCAAGAAACACTGAAGTCCATACGAAGTTGCTGTGTGCTTGAAACTCGAAACACCAGACTTTTAAGGGAACACACAAGGACTTGGACTTCTCAAAATCCAACTTGTTTAGTTCGTTAGAAATGCAAAATTAGAAACCATTCCAGGGAGTAAGGACTTGAAAATTGTCATGTTTCTATCAATAATAATAATTAAAAAAAAATTAGAAACCATTCTAAGGAGCAAGGACTTGACAATTGTCATGTTTCTATCAATAATAATAATAATAATAATTATTATTATTATTATAAAATAACTCTACTTATTCTAAAAATGCTTTTTATTATTTAAATTATTTTAAAACATATTAAAATATTAAAACATCGATGGAACAAATATCAGACGTAAATTAAGCAAATATAATTGATATAATAATACAACTCAACTCTTAAATATGACCTTAATCAATTAAATTTGACATAAATTATTAAATTGAACCAAATTTAATTAGTTCATTCTAATTTTTAGAATTATGTTAGAATCTTCATATAAATAGTATTTGATTAATCAGGTATGAATATTTTATCACAATTTTACTAAGATCACTCTCATTTTTTTAATTACCTAAGGTTGAAACAATAGAAAAATGAAGTGGGTAATAACACTTGGATGAGTTTGGACTTTGGTGTGATCATTGATTCTATCATAATGACTTAGTAGTCTCTATTGTCAAAGTGATTGGAGCCAATAAACAAACACCGTTAGTTCTCTAACGAACTCAGTCACAGATTCCTTTTCCAGATGAAGGGGGAAAAGATACACAAAAATAATAGCAGAATGTTTGACTTACGTAATCGAAATCTTTATCAAATTATAATAATCATTCAATTTATTTTATTAATTTTCTATTAAAAGCTTACCAATTTAGTAATTAATTATTTAATTTTTATAAATAAATAAATTAAAATTAATTAATTAAATTTTATTTATTTATTTAAATTAAATTTTGAATTCTTTCGCTCTTTCAACCATATTTCATTTTTTAAATCTTATTCAATATTTAATCAATTTTATAATAGTCTAATTTCAATTGAACCTTTTGATCTTAAATCTCTCGTCCTACTGATTTAATTTTTGGTCCGATTTTTAGATGATTGAGAGTGAGACTTGATTTCGGTCAGATCCCAAGTTCGATTCTATATTAGCCCCTCTTGTAAGAGCCTGGAGTAGCTGGAGGCACTAGTTGGGTCTTCGATAATGAGGTGCACTTGCTTGGTCTGCCTATAAGATGGTGTACCAATTAAACCTTCAAAGAGGTGTGCCTGTTTAACTCGTCTATGAGATTTCTCGAATCTAAAATTTTTTATTTTGAGTGTGATAAAAAGAATTACTATTCACTTAAAAACTTTAATTAAATAATTTACTTAAATTACGTGTCTTATAAATTATTGCATTCAACAGACAATTTTTCTAATATACTGTAGATTCCATCATTATAAAAAAATGAATAAAAATATTGTTTCCAACTTCCAAAGTCAACAATTGGATGAAAAAATGCCCACCTAAATAACCCAGTCAAATACCCTATATTTTATAACGAAATGTACTATTAATAAATTAAATTAAAACATAGTTTTGTTCTTTAGTCTTTGACATTTTCTCATTTTGTTTTATGCCCTTGTCCATAAAAAAGTAGAATAATATTTAAAATTTGAATATTGATGAAGAAAACAATTAATGGTTTTCTCTAATTATTATTATTATTAATTTAATCACAATGATTAGTCTCTATTTTTTTGTTTTTTTAAATTATTTTTTTCTGAGTCAGCTAACTTGGATAGCGTTGAACGGAACACGCTTACTCTCTCTTTGACAAAGTCAAAGTCTTTGTTCTTAGTTTCGTGTATATTGTATAAGAAAGCAACAGTTTCTTCTGTAACGTTGTTATAAACTTGAGATTCTGCAATTCTCTACCATATTCCTTCTGCTCTGATCTTGGTTGAGTTGGTTAAACACTTCTCAGTGATATCCCAAGAGTTATTTTTTTCTTTTTTGGCATTTCCAGAAGCTACATCCATTAAACTTTCGCCATGTCTGATGCCAATAAAGCTCGTTCCTTGGAGGAGACACCAACATGGGCTGTTGCAAGTGTCTGCTTTGTGTTGCTTGCCATCTCCATTGTCATTGAACATCTTATTCACATCATTGGAAAGGTAATCGACACATCCCGTTAGAGTTTAGGATGATTATAGACTAACCTGAAAAGAATGTTTAAAGCTGATGAAACTCCTGCAGCCATGAACAAGGACTAATTCTGGTTTTCTGTAATTCCTTTACAGTGGCTTCAAAGAAAGAACAGGCCAGCTCTAGTGGAAGCTCTTGAAAAGGTCAAAGCAGGTACAGATAGCTCATATTTTGCTCAAAATCATTCCTTGTCAATTTCAGAGAAAACTTGGGATTCATTCAGATACTAACCCTTTTCTGGTTTATTGTTCTTAATGCAGAACTGATGCTTATGGGATTCATATCCTTGCTCCTGACTGTATCCCAAGGATTTATTTCTGATATTTGCATACCCAAGAGTGTGGCATCAACGTGGCATCCTTGCAGTAAAAAACTGGAGAGTGAAAAAAATGATTCAGACAACAATCGTCGGAGACTTCTACAGTTCATTGACATGGATCCAATTCCTAGGCGCAGTTTAGCAACATCAAAGTATGACAAGTGTGCTGAAAAGGTAATAACAAATACCTGAATGTGCTCAAAGTGAAGTAAAAAAGAACATGTCTGATATGAAATTTGTCAAAAGCTGTTATATCCTTCCAAGTTTTCTTCAGCAACCCAGAACTTAACGTCAGGTTTTGCCCATGTTTTTTTCAGGGAAAAGTTGCATTCGTATCAGCATACGGTATCCACCAGCTCCACATATTCATCTTTGTATTAGCAATTACACATGTCCTCTACTGCATAATTACCTATGTCTTGGGAAGTTCCAAGGTAATGATCAGTTTCTACTCTTTTCAGCGACCTCCCTTTTCTCTATCCCTCTAACACTTCCTTCTTGGACCGTATGTGAAATTATTTCAGATGAGAAAGTGGAAGCATTGGGAGGATGAGACAAAGACAATCGAGTATCAGTACCATAATGGTAAGTAGCTATTAATCTAAATGCTTTTAGAGTAACTTCATAGTTAATCAGTGAATTACCCCACCCCCCCTTTTTCCCCCTGCAGATCCTGAGAGATTTAGGTTTACAAGGGACACATCATTTGGCAGGAGGCATTTGAAATTATGGAGTCGATCACCCATTTTGCTTTGGATTGTGAGTACCACATACAAGCACTGTGTATAACTAATCTTGTGTTTATTAATCACAATACGATTTTTGTTCGCTTGAAACTTATTGTTCATGAGTGTGATTTGGCCTTCGATTCTCAAGTTTGTTTCTTCAGACAATTTTTTGGATCAGTTAACAAGGTTGATTATCTGACACTAAGACATGGATTTATCACAGTAAGTAAAGGCATATAGTTTCATCACTATGCAAATTCTGTGATCTTGATAAAGGAAATCTAACTTGGAGTATTTTTAATTTTTTAATTTAATAAATGTATATTTTATTCTTGCTAATTATAGAAATTGATTTAAAAAATGTTAAATATATTTACTATACAGTAATATATGACATTTGTGTTTAGGCTTAGCCCAATTCTGCGAGTTTGATTTTTTTTAATTTTAAGTTAAATTTACCACATTATTTTTAAAATAATATTCAATTAAAATTTAAAAGTATCAAATTTAATTCAAAATGGATAGAATTTTATTTTCCAAAAGACAGTTGTGAAAAAAGATTAATCCTTTCTAATAGTAATTTGAGGGAATTGTCTGAGGACTTGGGCGTTCCATCTTTTATAACATCACCAGATTTGAGCGAAAATGATTTTGAGAGAATCCCTACTACCTTTAAACAACTTTCACAACTAGAAGTTCTTCATATAACCAACAACAAAAGGCTTCTATCCTTACCGGAATTCCCATCAAATGTCTCCACAATTTTTGTCGGACTATTGTTGGTCACTAAAAGAAATATGGACCCTTAAACAACTACCTCTTGACTCATCAATGACTAACTACTACTTCTTTTTATTGAATTGCTTGAAGTTGGCTGAAGATGATTGCCAGGAAGTAGTAAATGCACTCTTGAGGAATTATACAAGAAGTCAAATGCAGGAATTATTGGTAAGTAATTCTTTGTTTTTCTCTGTTTCTTTATCTGGGTCTATATAATCATTAATTTGAATAGAAATTTCTACTATTTAGGCAAATGTTGCAATGATCTATACAAGAAGTAGAATACCAGAGTGGGTGAAGTATCAAAACATGGGTGATTCCATTCAAATCCAAAATATTTGTAAAGTATTCTCAATTGGAAACATATGTTGGTTTAAGCCTGACTTTCAAACAATGACGTGTTATTTGTTTTTCAGGTTAAAAGTATATGATTTGGTTGAGCACAAGTTTGAAGGGATAGTAACTGTCAATTTTTTTTTCTTTTCAATTTTAAAAGATTTTGTTATCAATAGCACACTTCTTTTTGTTATTACTCCATATTGTTAACCCTGTCTATCTTTTCCGATTTTCAGTTTCGTACCTAGTCGAATCAACTTTACCAATCTCCTGAATACTACATAAATGTTAGAGAACAAAATAGTCGATCAGGTTAGTTGACATCTGAATGAGTTAGCGTTACATTAAAATGTTATAATGAGATGATACCATATCTGTGTATTTGACTAAAAGTGAAATTTTGTAATATGTATCCACATTGTTTCAGCTGTCTCACCGAAAAATGTATGAGGGTTACGTTCTAATGTATTTTGGTAAATATTTGAAGAAAACGAACAAGTTTGTTGCTACTCATAGTTTTTCTTTGTTTCCCTATAAAAGCTTTCTGAAATGAATTCATGCTTACTCTATTTATTCTACGTTTGGTATTAGGAGTGGTGAATAGGTGATCTGTCATGTCACATTGCAAGCTGTTGCAGACTCTGTATCATCAACTTCTACTCTTTCAATGTTTCCTTTTTCGTTTTACTGATTTTCTGTGTTCCTCTGTTCTCATTTACTAATTAGAGCACATAAAAGTTAGGTTCTTGAAGCTAACTTTTAAATTTATGTAAGCTTTTGTATCAGATTTGTTGTGTTCAATTTTATTTGGAAGCATTTCACATTGATGACTCATGCACATTGCCACCCCAACTGCTGCAGTATGGAATAAAGATATTTGTTATAACATCAGTCAAGGATACATTTAACATTGAGATCTTGCCACACTTTCAAAAATCCGAACGAGGTATCATTTTTTGTCTCTGACTATATCTCTTCTGGATTCTTAGTTGGTGAGCCACATTTTTAGGAAACCAAATCTTCTGTCCAGTTTTATGATGTTTTTTATATACGGTAAATCTCAACCATTTATTTATGCGGACTTCACGTTTATTTATGTGGAGCCCATATGAGACCCATATAAATGAATGATTGAAATTCACTGGACACAATAAGACAATATAAACGTGAAGCCTGACTTGAATGGATTTTGAGGTGTGTTTGTTTTTTAATTTTGAACTTTGATTTTTAATATAAAAAGCATCAATTTAATTTTATTACTAAAAAATATATTCAATTGAATTTAACTTTGAAGTTAATTGGGCTTGAGCCTAGCTTGAGAGATTTAACTCGATCAAGTTTCAGATTGAGCCTGGCTCTAAATATCCAAGTTCAAATTGAGTTTAAGTTCACTAAATTTGATTCTGACCGTAATCATTACCATTGAAATTGAGACTAAACTTGGCACTAGGTCGGGCCTAGTCCAACCTGATCCAAACATGCTCAATTTGACTATCTTTTGAGTTTCTTTTCTTGAAATCAAGCCTTCGGTTGTGTTTGGGCTTGGGCTATCCAAGTCCAAAATTCCAAAGTTGTAAGGAAAAATACGTTAATTTCTATTTTTAATTTTAAAAATAAAAAATTGAAGACTTAAGACTCTGACGTGGTAGTTAAGTTTGTTATTCATTTGTTTTAGGTGTACATATTCCAGATCATTCTTACCAGGTGTAAATATGAGCTGTTCGTTTTTAACTTTTTTTTTGTTACAAGCACGCATTCTTCGTGCTTATTTCACGCCTACTGTATTTTCCTCCTCTTCATTCCATTTTCTTCTGCAAATGGCAGCAAGTTAAATCTGCCATTGTCTTTCTTCTTACTCAAAATCTGTTCAGTTTCCACATTCTCCATAGACGACGGAGGAGCTCCTTCCGCCAAGACAAAAGGTACAGCCACCGTGGAGCTGCTATGGAGCTTGCGTGGGTAGCATTGAGATTTGAGAATGAGTTCACATCTGGAGGTGGTGCTCTTCACTCCTCTCGCAGAACGTCGCCACACCTCACGCTCACAGATCTGGGTCACCCACGCCTCACGCCTCGCAGATCTCCTTAAGATGAGAGACCCACGCCGACTCTTTCTGAAAGCAAAGTGTACAATGTTTCTGAGTACGTATTCTTTGGATTGTTGCTTTGAGATTTGAGTTCTTGGATGTTGAGTTTGGAAGGAATCGGAAGTTGGTCGTTGGTATATAATAATGGTATCGACAAATGATCCGGTGGAATCTTTTCTCAATTTCATTCAAGTGGTGAAGGATGCTCTTTTGCCTCTTGAACTCGGGAATAAGAGAGCTGCTAAGGACGTCGAGAATTGCTGGGGAGTTTCTAAGAGCAGTGGTAAGCTGAACCAAGTTGAGTTGAATAATAAAGGGGATCATAACAATAAGGTTCAGGTCTGTGCTGTGAAAAAGAAGTGTTATTAATTGCTTCTTTCATCCCCCTTTGATCATCTAAAGACAGTCATGACTGTTTGGGCCTACCCTCCAGTTTAGCTGGAGTATCACCTTCTTCAGCTGATGAAGAGGGTGGTACTGGCGCAGATACTGACAGCAGTGAGGAAACAGGGGGTCGTTTACCTCAAAGGGTGACAAGTGGTATTCTTAACATTTCGCAGCCTAATGTTGAAATCCACTTTATCTACTGTTTCATTAACAGAGTTAATTGACCTCGTGCCACAGCTTGCGTGATCTTCAAAAGACCATCCGGACAAGAAAAAGCTGTTCTCTGTCCAGGATTTCTTTAGATACACAGAGGCAGAAGGTAATATTGTAGCTTTGTAATCATATCATTCGTTGTTGCTTTTATAGTCTGTTCATGCTCATTTTCTGGCTGATATATGTATATTAGGACATTAATCTTATATGTGGTCGAAAAGTGATAACGTCAGCTCAATGGATTGTCACATTTGCAGTTTTCTTTTATATCAAATAACACATACAAGAAAGTAAATGCCCTCCCAAAACTGTTGAAGAAGTAACACTTATTAATGGAAATTGAATACTTCTCCATAGTCGTTAATATACCAACATTATCTGGTTTGGAAAAATATGGTACTACTATCCCAGAATGGAAAGGAAAGAAGAAATGGAGTTCGTTTAGAAGGAGGGCTATCTATATTCCATAAAAACCTTAAAGAGAAGTGTTTAGAGCTCTGATACTAAGCATTAATGTCATGGGATAGTACTTGTTTATTTACCGCAAACTTGCATATACCATGGGAAGTCTTGGAAGAAATCTTCTAATGCTCTGGAATTTATACTTTTTACGACAAAGATATAACTATTTGATATTATCTTAAGGTGTCAGCCACCTTTGTTCTTTTGGGTCTGAAAGGGCCCACTACAAAGGCAGCTACATTTTATTAAATGGTATTGCATTTTAACCAAGCTTTCAAATGTTTCTGCTTGTCGTTTCATAGTTGTATTGCATCTTGAAATTAGTATTATCTAATTCTAATATGAGATTCATTCCTGTCTTTGGTAGTTTTTGTGGCTTCTTTTGATGAATAGTCATCAGATTTCAAGTACTAAAATGTTTACTCGAGAACAGAAAAGGAAGAAGCAACAAAAAGCAAGCAGTGTATCGGTTGCTTGCCCTTCAATGGATCTCTAACCATAGCATTTCCCTTCCTCTGTACTCTCATCTGAAGGCTTTGTTCATTCTTTCAGGAAGAAATTTTTTTGAGGAACTGGATAGGGACGGTGATGGTCAAGTGACTTTGGAAGATCTTGAAATTGCAGTGAAAAAAAGAAAACTGCCCTATAAATATGCTCGTGATTTCATGCGACGTGCTAAAAGTCACTTGTTTTCAAAATCATTTGGGTGGAAACAATTTTTGTCCTTGATGGAGCAGAGAGAACCAACAATTCTTCGTGCTTATACTTCACTTTGTTTAACCAAATCCGGAACTCTACAAAAGAGTGAAGTATTGGCATCACTTAAAAATGCTGGACTTCCAGCCAATGAAGATAATGCTGTTGCAATGATGCGCTTCCTGAAGGCAGACACAGAAGAATCAATTTCTTACGGGCATTTTAGAAATTTTATGCTTTTTCTGCCCACTGATCGGCTTCAAGATGACCCTAGGTAAAATCTTGTTATCAGTCTCTTTTATGTAATAAGTTCCACACATTTTTTCAGTCATTAATATCAACTGTGTCAGTTGGGTGGAAATGTGTATATTCAGACATTATTCAACTTATACAGTCAAGTTCTGGTTTATTGGCTATAGTTTGTATAAGGCACATTTTATGGTATTGCTTTGGATGTCAATTTCTGCATTATACTTTGGTCATTAAAGCATGGTTTCTGAAACTATTTGATTAGATGGATTGCTACAAAAAAAAAAAAAAAACTTTTGTGATGAGATTGGATATCAACTTCTGCATTATAGCTGGGTCATCGGAGTGTGGTTTCTGAATTATGCGAAATGTGATAGGATTGGATTGCTAGTTGAAAAACATATGCAGCTGCTCTAGCCCTTCCCCAATCTCCTTCTTGTACCAGTTTGAGACTTTGTGGATCACATACAGCCATACTTGCTTCTTTTTATATATGCAGAAGCATATGGTTTGAAGCTGCTACTGTTGTTGCTGTTCCACCACCTGTGGAAATTCCAGCTGGAAGTGTTCTTAGATCTGCTTTGGCTGGGGGTCTTTCATGTGCACTCTCTTGTGCCCTAATGCACCCAGTTGATACAATAAAGGTATAATGTTTGACTGCAGAGCACCAACTGCTCATATTCACTTGTTGAGATTTGATTGTGGCCACTTCTTGAAAGTTTATACCTCCTAAAGCTTGGTTTCATCACTACTGCTATGGCTAGTGTACCTTATGTGAAATAATGGGATGCAAATCAAGATGGTGGTATCTTGAATTGTGTCTATCTTCTATGGTTGTACTGGTTTGCTGTTGATAATTGCTTGATTTGGATGAAAATGTTTCTTTCGGGGACCAAATTATGGCCGTAAAAATGTTCCTTTTTCTGTTTGTCTTGTCGTAAGGCCTTTGATGGATTTTATAATTACTGTCAAAGTTCTTGCCAGAATCTTCTCTGTAATGGAGATGGCCGGGATGATGTATGAATGGCTCCAAATGTTTATTCCATTCTGTTCACTGAAGCTTTTCTACAAGATTATCTTGACTTGTAGGCCATAATTACTCGTGATGACGTACCCAACCACATCATCCCCATGGTTAAGATTGCACTTGCTGCTGATCTGCTGTTTTCCTTTGACTCCTATATTGTATGACTGAATTTGAAGTGCTTTTATTCTGAAAGGGTGATTGTGGCATGTGAAGATTGGAGTACTTAGGAGCATTGATAGTACCAGCTTGTTTGCTACACTTTCGAGTACTATTACAGAAATGTATGGACGAACTTTTCTATTGCTTTCTCATGGTTGTTTAAAGGGTCTTTTGTTTCCCTTGTAGACCCGGGTGCAAGCATCAACCTTAACATTCCCAGAAATCATTTCTCGTCTTCCTCAAATTGGAGTACGGGCATTATACCGGGGTTCAATTCCTGCAATCTGGGGACAATTTACAAGGTTCTCCTCTAGAATATTTCGTCCTTTTGAGCTTAATGACAACACATCTATTTAGATCATTTTTGATTTGTTCCTATTACAGTCATGGACTTCGAACTGGGATATTTGAAGCTAGTAAACTTCTGCTGATCAATGTTGCCCCCACACTCCCAGAAATTCAGGTAATTTTAGCCAATTTCTTTGCTTTTGGCTAATAATAGTGTGACTTTCTGATTGAATATGCTAGTACTGTTTGTATTGTTTCACTTTTGGGAGTGTTACCCAGTTCATCTTTCTACCTTCTTTTCTTCCCTACTTGTGTGATGATCTTCTTTACTTCCCATCTCTGCAGGCACAGATTGTATGTCCACTATAGTTTTAATGTGGGAATTATACTGATGTACCACATAGAGCTTCCTGTATGTTCATATGAGTTTAAAAACATGTCCCTGGCTGCAGGTTCAATCTGTGGCATCATTCTGTAGCACATTCCTTGGAACTGCAATACGCATCCCATGTGAGGTATTAAAGCAACGTTTGCAGGCTGGCATGTTCAATAATGTAGGGGTGGCAATTCTTGGTACTTGGAATGAAGATGGTATAAAGGGGTTTTTCCGCGGGACTGGTGCAACACTTTTCCGCGAGGTTCCATTTTATGTTGCTGGTATGGGCCTATATGCTGAATCAAAAAAGGTGAGAATGCAGGTTTATTTTTATATGCATTAATTTTCTTTTGTTTCCCTTGAACCTTCTAAAAATAAGGATGTTTTCTTTTCATTAATTGTCTTATCCTAATATTGACATGAAGAAATATACAACTAGTAATGGACCCAGTTCAATGAAGCTCTGCTAACTGGAACACGTAACTATGGATGGTTTAAGTGCCAAATTGTAAAATTAGATCCTATTTAATGAATCGTATTTGTGCTTCTTAAGGTTGCTCAGCAGCTATTAACACGGGACTTGGAACCTTGGGAAACAATACTGGTTGGAGCTCTATCTGGAGGGTTAGCAGCTGTGGTTACTACGCCATTTGATGTGATGAAAACTAGAATGATGACTGCCAGAGGAAGATCTATGCCAATGACAATGGTCGCCATCTCTATATTTCGTAATGAAGGACCACTTGGACTATTTAAGGGAGCAGTGCCGAGGTTTTTCTGGATCGCACCCTTAGGTGCGATGAACTTTGCTGGCTACGAACTGGCAAAAAAGGCCTTGAACAAAACTGAGGAACAAACAAATGATCAGATGTCTCAGAGAAAGATGTAGTTCCCGGTAAAGGGAGATCTATTATAATCAAGAACTTAAATTCTAATAGAGCCCCAGAATTTTGATTTTGTGAAAGCTACTGCACATTTTGCATGTTTCAGCAAAGTGGCATCCAATATCATCTGTCAACTAAGTCCCTGAAATTTTTGTGCCAGGGATAGTTTTATTCGTGGTTTCAGTGTTGGATGTGAACCTTTGCTGTCTTCAAGTGATGGTAGTTTTCCTCAAGTCTTTTGTGTTGTTTACAACTTTCAAAAGTATACAGACTTGCATGTCCTGTTTTCCCCTGATCTAAATCTTCTGCATTTAGCTTGTACATAGCTTTCTGTAGAGTTAAATGTCTGTTGAAACAGAAACATATGTCCTGTACAAGAAAGTATACATTATAAGAAGATATTATAGTATGGTACAATTAGCAATGCATTCGGCACATTCTGCTCAAGTTGGTTCGAGCTTGTTCAAGTTAATAACGTTTTAATGGCTTGATTCAAGTCTTTCTGAGTATAATTAGGTTCGTTCTCAAGCTCAAATTCGGTTAAAAGTCCGATCAGCTTAAGCCTTTGATCTTGTTCAAGTTTTGTTATGAAAATAACATTGTTTTAATAGCTTGATTCAAGTCTTTAGAGCATAATTCGGTTCGTTTTCAAGTTCAGATTATGCAGCAGATTAACATAAGAAAAAATAGAAACTGATGATCTGAGTTGACTAAAGGAGAACACATGAACATGATTTTCATCATTCTTCACTGCAACAAAGAGAATTGTGGGTCGATAGCACATGACATGATCCACCCGTCAAGTGGGGTATAGAATTGATTCCAAAGAAGGACCCTGGACACTGACCTCTCCCTGCAGAAGTCTTGTTCCACACGATCGATTCCATCAGATGATGTTTCCTCTAACTACTCGATGATAAACTTCGATGCTTCGATCATCATTTGATGATGCCTTTTCCTCCAATGGTCAACTGCGTAGACCAGTGAATGTGTACGGACTACGGAGTCATCGAGTGATACCGTAAATCTATTAGCATTAAAAAAAAAATCTATTATGCATATAACAGAATTAATACGTCTTGAATTTAATAACATTTTACATCAAAATATGAACTTATTATAAGATTCTTTTTTTTAATATTCTTAACTATAAAAAATGATTTAAAAAATAAAAAATCCTTTTAAATGAGTAAAACCCAACGAGAAAAAATTTTAAACCATTCAATTTTTTATTTAATTTTTAACTTTTCGAATCAATTTATTTTAATAATTTTTGTTGTTAAAAACTAATTTATTTATTTATTAATTA
>JANZLD010000003.1:65128199-65141331 GCA_026413575.1 Erythroxylum carthagenense
TGGTGGTTTCATATTATTATTAGAGGTGATTAATCTTCATTCATCATCCTGGCCTAATTTTACTGAGAATATTTCTTTGTTGACAGGTACCAGGGAGTTACTCAGCCGAGACTAGAAAGTTCAGATCTAGCACGTACTCTGATAAAAAAATCAATGTGCAGATTTTTTGACTGCCCTCGCAATTCACACCGGCTCAGAGATGCATTATCTCCCTGCACCTCCTATGTCCCTTATGAAGCTCCTCTTACGGGATCAGCAGGGTGTTCAGTACCCACGCGTAAGCGGCTACTTAATTTTTATTTGTTGTGTATTTTCCTTTGTATTCAAAAAAAAAAAAAGGATTTTACAACCGTAAAGTATTAAAAGCGCTGGACCCCATCTTTTTATGGATGTTTTTAAAAACCATTTATGGATAATGCTAAGAATGCCTTTCCTTTACATTAATTGAATGGATTGGAACAATCATGTGTGAATCAAAAAACCGTTTGCTGCAACTTTTCCGCCCTCTCTTAAAGTCAAAACACCAACTTTTCTAAAAGATTAAGATTCAATTAATGAGAACGAACTTAAGATTTGACTTCCTAACTGATTTTTGTTGCATAAAAGCTCAGTGGCCTCTCGGTCACCATCTTGCGAGAAGACGGAATAAATTGTTAAATGGGCGATGCGGTGAAAGAGACGTAACATTACTATTTTCTTTTGTTTCAAACGGTGAATTTATTCCGAGAAAACGAATTAGGGATTGCGACGTGTATGCTGAATTCGAATCGTAGCAATTTCTTATGTTTGAACCTTAATTTGGCCAAGAGTTAAAATAATGTGAACTTTATTAATTAGTTTTGAATAAAATTATATATTTAGCTTATTCCAAGAGTTCAAATCTACCTAATTTAATTTTATTTATTCGAATTCAATTCAAAACTTGGTTAATTTAAATTAATTTATTAACTTAAGACCGGACTATATTATTGTCCGTAAAAATAGGTGTGTACAGTCTGTGAGAAATTTATATATATTTGTAAATATAATGAATTCATTATTATTTGATAATATCGTGAATCGTGATAATGATATAATTAAAATAGATAAAAAAATATATTTCTTATATAATTTTGTTTATTCTAAAATATCTTTTTAGTTTAAATTATTAAAACACAGTATAATATCAAAAATTTTAATTAAGTCTATTTTGTTAAAAGTGTATTAAGTGAAACTATTGTGTGATTAATTGCTTTTACATTGACATGTATTAAACTAACTAAAAAAAGGTTACTAAGATTTGGTACTTGTACATGGATATAAAGGAAAGCAGTTAGGTAGATAATTTTATCCTTTCTCATTATATTGGACAACTATTAATTGTAATTTTCAGTTTTTTAATAACTTATCAGTTAAGTTACGTAATTTGATCAAGATAAAGGTAATAAAATGATCCAATAAATGATCTAAATCAATGGGCCGAACTTCAGGAGAACAATGGATTCCGATTAGTGTGGACCGGATCCATATCGGGCTTGTGATAAGCAAGTCCGATATGAAAGCTATATATAAAAGTTAAGGTCTTCTGCAGTTGCTTATGTTATTCGTAAGCATACAGATCCTCTGACTTGTTAAGAGCGCTTACTTATTGAGAAAATTGTAGAAAGGCATTAATCACGAGTCGATGAACATTTTCTGTAAATGTCCTGGGAGATTGGAGCTTGTTTTGGCTACAAAAATCGCTTAAGAAGTTAAGATAGAATTGAAATCAAGTATTCTACATTTTCTTCGTTTTTAATCCTTTCATAAGTGATCTGGAACATGTAATAAGGTCTATGTTACATTTTTCAAGTAGTTTCAGAGCGGTTATGTGATGGACGTGGGACGGCTAGCGCGTGTGTCACACGCATCAACCGTCTATCCCGACACATGGTTGGTTATGATTAGGACACGTGGTGGCGCATGTAACGCATGCACCATATAGTGAAAGCTCGTATGTGCATGGGGGCACGTGCTAGATGCATCTGGTCCCAGTTTTTATGCGCGCATGCAACCCACATGCGCCCCTTGCCACCCACAGGCTTGACGCCTGCTGACGTCAGCGCACAATGCTATGCTGCTGACGTCAGCACTAGAAATTTTAAAAAAGGAAAACATTTAAGAATTCCCATAAAGTTGCCCCGGGTCCTTTTAGGTCAGTTTTTGGATTAGAGAAATTTTTAAAGTAATTTTCAATTTTCTAGATTTATTACGTTGGTAATTGGATTCCAAAAAAAAGGTTTTATAGTTTTTGTAAGCTGATTTTAAGTGCATTTACGTGCTCCAAACTACACATAAGGGAGATCCTTAAAGTTTCACATCTCTTGTAGTAGGTTCGGTAGTCGGGAAAGTGTGAAAGTCACTCTTATTGAGAATTTTTTACATAAAAGTCTCAAATAAAGTTCAAAGACAATATTTTCAATACCATGATGTGATTATTTGATTATATATTTGGTTCCTGCATTCATAGCTGATTTTCACATACATTATGCCCATATAAAACATGAGGTGACATAAAGATGAATCCCTTGTGTTTGTGGACTTTCTAAGTACTTATGAGGATGTAGTTACCAAAGTAGCCTTCCAAGTCAATATTTTGGATTGTTCTATTCACATGTTGGGGGATGTCTCTAGTCTTATGTTTGGTTATTCTGCCCAAAGGTGTTGGCCTTACATAAGTTTTGATATGAATATAAAGACATTAGATGGAAGAAAATCATTGCTTAAATGATTTATTCACCCGAAGTTGGTAGTCTCATGACAGTTGATGATCTATACTCTGATCGTCTTTTATGTAGGGGTCTAATTGCATATTTTATGTATTCAACCCAAAAGTATTTCATAATATGTGTGATTGAATTTTCGGTATAGATACTACTTTAATGCTTTAAGTATCGTTGTTTTCTTGCATTTATATAAATCTTTACATTGTCTTTTCTATCTTATAGTCACATTTTCTGTAAACAACAATGTTGTCACAATTGAGACCATAAATGGTTTTAATTTCAAGAAGTGGAAGAAAGATGTTGAGTTTACCCTGGAGATGGCTGACATCAACAAGATAATGCATATAGAGAGACCTTTCCATTTATTGATATCAACTTAAAAGCTGATAAAGCAGCTATAGCAATTTAGGAGCTGTCAAACAGGATGTGTTATTTGACAATCAAGAGGTCGATCCTAGATCATCTGCTCAGTGGATTATTAGATACGGTTATAGTGAAGGAGTTTGTGCGTAGCATTTCCCAGAGGTACAAGGTGTCTTCTCATACAGAACAGAGCACTTTAATTAAAGAGTTATTCTTCAAGAGGTATACAGGAGAAGGAGGCATTAGAGAGTACATTATCAGGATGGTTCACCTTCAGAGTAAGCTAAAGGCACTTAATGTACCTATTCCTGACACACTCATAGTGCATCAGGTACTTAATACTCTCCCATGAGAGTTTGAGAAGTTGGCAACGTCTTACATCTCTCAGGATGAAGCGTAGGACATCAATGTCTTGATTTCCCTATGTGTTGCAGTTGAGGAGAAGATTAAGAGTTCTCCTCATACAGCCCTATATGCAGCTACCAAAGGTAAGGGAAAGGCTAAAGCCCTAACAGCCTAAGGGTAAGGGTAAGAAACCCAAACCCTCTTTACATATTCAAACTGGATAGTCCAGCATTACTAATGACCCACATGACATAAAGAGTATGAGGTGCTTCTTCTATAAGAAGAAGGGGCATAAGAAGGCTGATTGTCAGAAGTACAAGTTGTGGAAGGTTAAGCAGGAACTGTCATGTAACTCCTCGGCCTATATGATTCATGAATCTAATGTAGCTATAACTACATCAACTTCTTGTTGGTTAGATAGTGGAGCTTCTAATCATGTTTTTTCCACAATACAAGGATTCAAATCCAAGAGAAGGCCAATTAAAGGAGAGGAGAAACTAATGGTTGGCAACAATGAAGAGGCGGATGTTTTGTTTATAGGAGATGTAGGATTGAACTTCGATACGGGGTTTGTTTTGGTTTTACAAGACACTTTTTATATACCATCTCTTAGAAGGAACTTAATCTCTACATCAGTTTTGGATAAAGAGGGCTATCGTTTTGTGTTTGATACTTCGGTCATACATATTTCTACCAATGCAAGACATATCAGAATTGTTGTTGTCGAACTAGTTACTCAAAAGAGAGCCTTCATAAAGGAAATATTGTTCATGTTGTGGCATAAATGTCTTGGCCACATTTTTAGAGAGAGGGTTGAAAGATTGATAGAGGATAATATTATCCCAACTCTAGACTTCAATGATCTGGAAACACGTATCGTTGTAGAGATAAGTTGACCAAGATTAAGAAAAAGGAGTCAATTCGTGCTTCTGATTTATTGAACCTCATACATACAGACGTTAGTAGTCCCTATACAGTCATGTTATGTATGCTAGATATTTTTGATGTTTATAGATGATTATTTCTGCTATAGTTATGTGTTCTTGCTTAAGGAAAAGTCTAAAGTTCTTGATAAGTTTAAGATCTTTAAGACGGAGGTTGAGAACTAGTTGGAAAAATCAATAAAGATTGTCAAATCTGACAAGAGAGGAGAATGTTATGGCAGACATGGGGTTACAAGATAAGAAAAGGGTCTGTTTGCCAGGTATTTGAAATCAGTTGGAATAATGACTCAGTTCACTATGTCAGATAGTCCTAAGCAAAATGGTGTAGTCGAAAGGCGCAATCACACCCTAAAGGACATGATAACATCAATGCAAAGCAAGACTAACCTGCCCGAATACCTTTGGAGTGAAGCAATCAAGATTACATTGTATATCTTGAATAGAGTCCCAAGTAAGTCAATACCAAAGACACCTTTTAGACTCTGGGTTGGAAGGAAACCAAGCCTTGCACATAATCGTGTGTGGGGTTACCCTGCTGAGGTAAGGATATATAATCCTTATGAGAGTAAATTACAACTTCGTTCTACTCGTTGATATTTAGTAGGTTATCCCAACCACTTTAAGGATTACATATTTTACGATAAAGAAGAAGGAGCTAGAATAGTGGAATCGCAAATGGCTAAATTTCTAGAATACGATGTCCATAATGAGTGAGGATCTTCACATCCTCCAAGAGATAGCAGGACAAATACTACAATCATTTCATATCCACCACTCATACAGTCAGGTCCGGTGGATGAAGGTCTGAGTACCATGCCTATGCAAACATAAGGACCTATACTTGTTCAGAAAGAGGTTTTTGAGGTACAAGAACCTATGTAGTTACACAGATCTACTACAGAGAGGCAGCATGTTATCTTATCAGATTACATGGTGTATTTGGGTAAGCAAGACTATGACATAAGACATGATGTGGATCCAATTGCTTCTACCGAAGTCGTTTCTAGACCTTAAATGGACTTGTAATGGGAAGCAATGAAGGATGAGATGCAATCTAAACGGCATAATAAGGTATGGGAGCATGTTAATTTACCTCAACATTGCAGGCCTGTCAGCTGCAAAATGGCTATTTAAGACCAAGAAGGACACACAGACCCAAATTAAGCACTTTAAGACACGTTTGGTTGCCCCGGGATTCACTCAAAGAGAAGGAGTTGACTTCAATGTCATCTTCTCTTATGTATTCTCGAGTGAAGCATTTAGAGTAATTATGGCAACAGTAGCTCATTAAGACATGGAGCTGTATTAGATGGATGTTAAAACCGTTTTCCTAAATGTTGACATTTATGAGGAGGTCTATATGGAGCAACCTAAAGGATTTCAAGATCAAGATGCAACTGACAAAGTTTTTAAGTTGGTTAAATCAATATACGGTCTGAAACAAGCTTCTAAACAATGTACCTAAAGTTTGATGAGGTTTTGACCTCATTTGGTTTTGTGGAAAACAAAGTTGAAAAGTACTTATACTATAAGGTTAGGAGAAGCAAAGTTATCTTCTTATTATTGTACGTGGATAATATCTTGCTCGTGTCAAATGATTTGATCATGTTGCATGAGGTAAAGCAACTTTTGGCCAAACACTTTAACTTGAAGGATGTAGGTGAAACATCTTTTGTCCTTAGTATACAGATTCATCAGAACATAACTCAACACTTATTGAGCCTTTCACAAAGCGCATACATTAAGCGAGTGCTACAAAGGTTTAATATGGTTGAATGTAAACCTGTTGTGACACCTATCTCTCATGGCGAGAGATTACCTTTGGCGCAATGTCCAAAGAATGAAGTTGAGAGAAAGGCTATGAGGAATGTCTCGTACTCTAGTGTAGTTGGCAGTCTAATGTATGCTCATATGTGCATTAGATCGGACGTTGCATTTATGGTTAGACTACTGGGTTGATACCTGGCTAACCCAAGTGTAGGCCATTAGAATGTAGTTAAATGAGTGTTGAGATACTTAAAGGATACCAAGGATTATACATTGACATACAAAAAAGTCAAAGATTTAAACCTCACAGAATATACAAACTCTGAGTTTGCTACGTGTATGGATGATCATAAATCCACTTCAGGATACATTTTCATGTTGGAAGATGGTGCAATTTTGTGGAAGAGTGTCAAGCAGAAACTGATAACTTCCTCCACCATGCATGCAGAGTTTGTTGCATGTTATAGAGCTGCTACACATACAATTTGTCTCAGAAACTTAATTTCTAAGTTGTCTATGGTAGATTCGATAGTTAGACCCTTTCGGTTATAATGTGATAATCTTGCTATAGTATTGTAGTAACAAAAAAAGAATATCACAGGGTCTAAGCATTTAGAGGTCAAATACTTGACTATAAAGGAGTTGATTCAGAAAGGTGACGTTGTAGTGGAGCATGTCAGGATTGAAGAGATGTTAGTTGATCCATTGACTAAAGGACTTCACCCACTAGTGTTTGCTAAACATGTATCCGGTATAGGCATGTTAAGATCCTTAGACGGCAGTAGTTAGGGATCATTGTAGTTCCTCCTTAAATTTTTTTTACATTTTAATGTATTATAACATTATGGTTATTTATTAATATAGATGATCATCTTTTTATCCTCAATAATAAATGTTCTTGTGTATAGTTATAATACATATGAAAGCCTTAAGATGTGTTGATCTTAAGCATTTTAAAGGTCATTGGGTATATATAAAGATTGACCTTAAGCCTATGTTAGTTTAGACATATACAGTTTAGTATAGATATCCATAATTTTGATATGACATAGGGGATATAAAGTATAATCCCATAACAGTTCTCTAATGCAATTTAACATCCAGTTAAAAAATATAAAGGTTTTCTATAATGTTGTTTAGCATTCGGTGACAGAAAACAAGATTTTCTCTAATGCTATTTAGAATTTGATAAGAGAAAACATGACTTCTCTATTGCAGTTTAGCACATGCAGTTTAGCATAAAGTTGGAGAAATCGAGACCTACAAATGAAGATACGTATTAGATCTTACAAGTATCATCCTAGTTTGTCACACTCCATTTTTCATTCATGTTAGTAAGGTATTAAATATTTGTGATTATATTGGAATTGTGTCACACATGACACATGTGTTTGATATTTTTTGGTATCAAAAGTCTTGCAGGAAGGAATGTTGGACTTTTGTTATCTTTGGATCAAATATTTTTTAATTTTTTAATTTGGTACTAATATAATACGTGACTTAATCGAGTTTTCAAACTATTTTTAAACTTGAGTCAAAATTGCAATTAATGATTGTCCAAAGGGAGAATGTTAGACAATTTTGTCCTTTCTCATTATGTTGGGTAGCTATTAATTGTAATTTTCAGTTTTTCAATAACTTATCAGTTAAGTTACGTAATTTAATCCATATAAAGATAATAAATTGGCCTAATAAATGATCTAAATCAATGGGTCGAAATTCAGGAGGAAAATAGATCTTAATTAATATGGATCGGGTCCATATCGAGCTTGTGATGGGAAGCCCGATATAGAACCTATTATAAAGGTTAAGGTTTCCTGCAGTTGCTCATATCATTCATAAGCATATAGATCCTCTGACCCGTTAATATCGCTTACGTATTGAAAAAACTGTAGAAAGGAGTTAACCACGTGACAGTGAACGTTTTCCGTGAAATCCCGAGAAATTGGAGGATGTTTTGACCACGAAAACCACTTCAAAAGTCAAGATGGAACTGAAATCAAATATTCTACATTTCCTTCATTTTTAACCCTTTCATGAACGATACATAATAAGGTCTATGCTACGCGTTACACATTCAACTTACTTTTCCTATGACTCTTGATACATGAAAAGTGACACACACACACATATTAGCTCCTTCTCAAATTTTTAATTCCTCTTGTTTATTATACACTATACCTGTTTGTTTTTCTGTTTCTGGACTTTGAAGGGTAGAATTAAAACTGTTGTACCTTCTGGACCCATTTTAGCCATTTCTTGTGTTATGTTGTGAAACTTATGACAAACTAGATCTTGAACTAGATAAAAGCCAAGTAAAATATCTTGTTTCTAACTCACCATTTCTTCAATATTTATCACAATTAAAGGAAAAGAAAGCAGGATCCATCAACTTAATTCCAGATGGTAATTGCATCCGCGAGTGCCGGGTTTTTGGTTCTAAATCCTCTTCTCGCTTATCAGAAACAGCAGAGTTTGTGGCTAGATCCAAATCTAAGTTTCATATTAACGTCCAAGTCAAACATGAGACCTAAGACGAAGCTAAAGCATCACACCTGTCACACTTGCATGTACGTGGCAGCCAAAATCTCTCTAACAGTGACAGGTACTTGGTTTTTTTAGTTTTGCAGTTTCATCCTCTACCCTTTACCAGTCTCTTTTAAGAGCAATTTTTCATCAAGAAACTGAAAAGAATAAGTCGGTCCCTACTCGGGCAGTTTCAGTCTAATTTCTCATCATCAACATGGGTTCAGAAACTTTTCTGGAAGTGATACTAGCAATTCTACTACCACCAGTTGGAGTCTTTCTTCGCTATGGCTGTGGAGTAGAGTTTTTTACCTTTTGAAACATACCCTTTTTGTTTCTTTATTGGTATTGTTTTTTCCTGAAAGTTTTTCGTCTTTAATTTCCTTTTGTTGTTGATGTTGAAAATGCAGGTGGAGTTCTGGATAGACTTGCTGCTGACGATGTTGGGATACATTCCTGGGATAATATATGCTGTTTATGTATTAGTTGGATAGCAATTTCCCAGACGAGGTTTTGTGATTTGTATGTATGTGTAGGGACATATGTTTTTTGTGTTTAAGATCCTCGTAAGTTTCAGTTTGGATTGTAATGGAAACTTGCTAGTGTCTTGTTTCATGATTGCTTGTACATTCTTTAAACTTATCTGTTCCTTCAACCTCTTCAGGTGACTTTGATCTAGCATATTGCTCAACCTCTTCATCTTAGTCTTAATTCCTTTAATTTCTAATACTTTGTTTTTAATATTCAATCCTAAGTAATAAAAGCATTGTTCTTCAGAAACAAATATATTACTCGATCTAATTTTTATTCTAAATATGATGTAATAAATTTTTAAAAATAAGTTTACATTTCTTTGTAATTATGTAATTATTATTTCATATTTTATCACTTAAACAAAAACCATCTTATTTTATTTTTATTAATTGTTTATTTTGACACATATATGTTTTGCATATCATACCTTACTAATATCTTTAACTAATTATTAAATAAGCTTTTGTAACAAAATATTTAATATAAAAATGTTAAATAAATGAGATTTACTTAAACTACATACTGAATTTGAAACGTGTTTTCCATTACAATTTACAAAGGCTCAAGTTAAACTTCCACCAAGATACAAGTTTCCTAATGTTACAAGATATCAAAGATGAAGAATACATATACTAAGATGCTCACAAACAAAAATCATTTATATGATTTACATCTTAATATCTTATACACATTGTTGCTTATTGCTTAAGGTTGTTTTATCTACTAGTCTGAGTTCAAGTAATGATATTGCGAAGTGTTGAAAAGATTGTAACAGTTGAATTAAAGTTCTTATTGGAAAAAGTGTTACTCAGTATTGAGAATGTATGCATTCAAGTTGGTCAATCTATTTCTAGCCTAATCATAAAAGTGTTTGTATATCATTGACATATGAACTCGTGCTATGACTTTAAAATGGATACTTGAAATTAATTATGGTATTTAATATGTTTGAAGAGTGTCAAGTTGACTGTAGGCAAAGCTGTAAATGCTATAGGTGAGTAAGCCTATGTTATGTCCATATCACATTCTTTTTATTCATCGTTGACATACACTCTTCCTAATTCTCAACAAATATACTTCATTTGAAATGGAGGATAATGGTGATATGCAAGAATATCCGTTGCAAAGTTTAGGATACTGTTCCATACTAGTCACTACATATTATATCGAATCAAAACTGGTACAAAATAAAGCGTCAATTATATTGTATTTAAATATTGGTCGGTACCAGCCTATTTTGGATACCAACCAAATAAAGACGAGATGTGCTTAAATACAATTAGTGACAAATTTTCATTTCATCCATGTTATTACTGTACTTGTTGCAGAAAGTTGTTTTCCCTTTTAGTCCAAGTTCAAATAATTTCATGTTTGCTTCCCTACGGAGAGTATAGGAGATTGTTGTTTTACAGTAGAGGAGATACAAAATGGTTCACATGAATAATATAACAGGTTATAATGATGTTATGTTTTATAAGGATCAGTTATATGCTTTTAGTACTATGTAGTATCTTTCAATTTTCAATTTGCAGACTATATATCTGATATACTAATTTGGCCTCCATCAGTTACATTAAATTCTTATTAGCCTAAAAATAAAAATAAACTTACCATTTTTGTCGTGATATTTCAATTTATATGCCTACCATTTCACATTGTATCATTTAAATATAATTTATCATGTTTGGATTTTTAAATTAATGTTATGCTTTGATAGATGTATGTTTTACTCTTGCATATTATAGAATTTAATTAAAAAATTGTTAAACATGTTTGCTATACAACAATATATGATATGAATGGACTATCTTTTCTTTTATAGTATGAACAACATTAAAATTAAGTTATCATTGGGACTAGAGCATTATAATATATTGATACTTCTCATGCTTGGTATAATAATTTGAGTCTGAGTTGATCTAAACTAAAACATAAATGTTATGATTGATAGGTCTTTAAAAAATTATTAAATTCGAGCATAAATTTAATTAAACTAGATTTAACTTACCAATTTTAAATTTACTTTAAAATGTTAAATTTAAATCGACCTAACTCATGTCCTACTAATTTTCCATACTTTTCAATCAAATGAAAATGTCAAAACCATATTTGATCTATTAACTTTGAACTGAATTGAACTCCTCCTAATTTGTCACCCAAATATTTTGTTCATAACTAATTTAAGTTCTAACTTTTCTTCTTTTCATCATTATTTATAGAAAATAAAAACTTTATCATCAAAATTTGTCCAAGAGACTATATGCTAAAAATGAATGTTATTGACCAGTAACATATTTGTGAATGTTTAAGCAATTTTATAAGAATAAACACCAAACCACATACATGGCAACCAATTCCTTCTGCATACAATTCTATTCAATGTTGTACATGTACATATTACAAATTTTCATATCCCTTAATATTATCATTTAAAATTAGTATTACATCATTACATTAATATAGTAATCCAAAATAGGTATTACATATAACTTGAATTCTTAATTACAAACAGTTAAGAAAATACAATGACATTCATTACATATACAACCTTTATTTAATTAAAAGATACATCCAAAAGTATTTTTACTTCCAACAATTGGCCTTGGTCTTTACAAATGATCCATATGCTTTACTCCTATTACGTGGACTTATATGGATTAACACTCGTGCTAAGCTTGCAAACATAGTGGGGAAACACTTAGTTTGGATAACCACTCATGACAATCATCCACCAAGCACACACACATTTATGAATATCATAAACTCTTGTAAACAATGATGGCATAATTAAGTAAAGTACATAGTACAAATATGCTTCAATATATTATCTATATACTAAAATGCACATTTTTACACCAAATGTTGATATTCAAAGTTGATCAATACAAATTATTTATGTTGACATGTTGTATCTCTTGTTTATGATTGTTAAATTTCCTTTTTGTGTTAAGTTTGCACATTGCTTGTGGGTGTAGAAAACGAGAGCTATGGATATTCAAAGATATCAAGCTGTAAATAACTGAAAGCATCGAACTATAAATACCCAAAGGTATCGAACTATGAATACCTGAAGGTATCGAACTATAGAGATGCTATAGTCTCGAAAAAAAGATATTAGTGGTATCAAACTATAACAGCTGCACTAACCCTATAGGTATGCCTATTTATCCATCACCAAGACAATGAAGCAAACATTATAACATTCTCCTTTAATCATTTACCAATTTCATGATTAGTATATTCACAAGTCATATGATATTCAATTGAAATCATAAAATCTATTTTAAGTTCATACATGTAATTAAGTTATAACTTATCACCATTAGGAGGGTATCAAAATCACACATGTATAATCATTTTATACACATATAAGCAATCTATATGCATATAAATGATCTATGTACCTATAAAAAACCGACCAGTGAAGTAACAAATCGGCCAATTTCTTTAAAGATCGTCCGATTTTTCGATTAAGTTATTGTTTTTAAATTATATAGGACCCATGGTCTATTTAATAATATGAGACCCACTTTCTTTATAATAATGCGGGACATACCAATAACATTTAAGCTCCTCTTTTAGGTGAACATCTAAGTTGCTCTTTTAGGTGCGGAACACCAACCGCTGACTGTAATTATAAATCTTTTAACTTTGAGTTTTACTATAATGGATTATAACGAAAGCTAAGAATTTAAATGATAGGCAGATAGACTCATAAATCTTTTAAATTTTCAATGAATTTTTTTCTTTTCAACTCTTTCATACAATCTAAAACAAAATTTATATTTTTCAAAAATTATATTATTTATTTATTTATTTATATTTTAATTAAAATTTGTATTTTAAATTATTATTTTTAAAACGATATACTATTTTATTCTTAAAAATAATAAATTTATTTAATTTCAC
>JANZLD010000003.1:65141431-65171727 GCA_026413575.1 Erythroxylum carthagenense
AATTTATTTAATTTCACTAATAAATTATATTTTCAAATTTTAGATTATTTATTTATCTCCTTATATTTTAACTGAAAATTTTTAATTATTTTATCATAAATTTGTTTAATAAATTAAATTATTAGTTAGTATATATAAGTAATTTTGCTTAAAATAATTAAAAAAGTGTTTAAAATAATATTTAAAATATAAAAGAAGTATATTTAAAAGACATTAAAAAGGAAATTAGAATAAACTTAGAGTCTTTTCTATTGATTTTCTTTAAATATACTTCAACTTTTATAAGTTTTTAAATAAATTATAATATCGAAATACAATTATTATTATTATTATAAATTTATGTTAGATTCAATCTTAGTTTAAATTATTACATTTATTATTAGTCTATTATATATTAATAGACATTATTAGTGCATTTTTATTTTAATAAGGTATTTTATTTTATAATATATTTTTATAATTTTTATTTCTTATTTATTATATGCCGGTTTTACAGTAGTTTAATACCGGTTGAAACTTTAAACCTTAAACTTTTTCTTTGACGAGTTCAATGTCCAGTTTTGTTTTTAAAACATTATTTAATATATAAATGTTAAATACACGAGACTTACTTACGTTGAATTTGGAATATGTTTTTCTAAAGTTGGTTGGGTAGTTTAACTTAGCTCAACCCGTTATAAGCATGATTAGCTTTTCAGACATGAATCCTTTAAAAAAAAAAAAAACTTTCTCTTGTAACATGATCAGCATCAGAATTAAGTTATAGAGGAACATTAGAATATATTGATGCTTCTCATTAATGGTACAATTTGTCTTGCTTGATGCTCATCACAATTCTACTATGAACCCTTGTTTCAAATCCTATCCTCTACTGAGAAAAGCATCTGACTTAAATTGGCCTCTCCATGCTCATTTTAATTTGAAGAAAACACCTTCAAAAGCATCTTAAGATGTTAATGGAAAGGCAATATCAACTACTAACAATTAATGCAATGTGAGTTAACAATTCCATAAATTGAGTAAATGCAAACTATAGAATAGTACAGTACTGTAATGAAAAAACCTGGAAATAATTGATTCTGCAGATAAGAAAGAAAATGAAAGTGACACAAAGAATGTGTTGGACTAAGTTGAATAAGGCATGGGTTGGCTTTTCAGGAATTGGTTTAAAAGTATAAGTGCAAGTCGAGGCTGTGTCAATGGAACCTCATGACCTGCTCCTCTCACTGTCACGTAGGTCAATCCCTTGTAGATTTGAGTCCAACCACCAACCTGAGAACAACCCAATAACCACTAAAACACAGAAGATGGTTTTTGTCGAAATGGCTATTCCTGGAAATTGTATATGATGGCTAACCTGTTTATGTCCATCGTTCCAAGCGTACCAACTTACTGTCGTCTGGAGCTTCAGAGCATTAATGGAGTATCGAGTTGCTGTCAGAGGCAAAACAGCATCTGTGTCGCCACTGGAAAGGGAAAAGCTCAATTATATGAGTTTTAGCAAGAAACAAGAAAAGATCTAATCTTTTTCTAAAGTTTACCTGAAGACCCATATTCTAATGCCTGCTTTTATGAGTTCTTTGAAGATTGGAAGCATGGACTTTGGAGAATCTCTCCATTTTCTCCTAATTACAGAACTGCATAAAAGATTTTGATCAGCTTAAAACAGAAACTGAACACAACCTTGTTTAATAATTTAGTACCTGCAAGTTCTCCAAGGATTAGGAATTCTGGTAATATTAGCATGAAGAGCTTTCTGCACCACGGGTCGATTCATATATATTTTCGTGTAGGCCACCACACACTCATCATTTCCTCTGTACTTCCATGGCTGATCATTTCACAAGCCATTGTTTAGCTTTACATAATCACAGTGAGAAAACAGGATGAATCATAGACCTGAAACAAGAAATTCTCACAAGTGAATGCTGCAGATTGTTTTTAAGAGTGCCAAGTTGACTGCAGGCAGGGCTGTAAATGCTATAGGGATTGATGCTCCCAAATTCTGAGTAAGCCTGTGTTATGGCCTTATCACAGTCTTTTCCAGGAAACAGGAATGTGTCATTGGTGCATGAGCTCCTCAGATCATTGTATGTAGAATCTGAGATCAGACCATGGTTCCACCAATATTCGTGAGTTCCAATGTTGTCGTAGTAGTCATTGATTAGTGGATTTCCCAACTGAAACAGATTAGACAAACAACATCAACAAGAGGGTAGAACCTTAAACAACAAGAAGTGTACGTTGTCAGGACATTTTATGAGTTACCAGAAAACCTTTGAAGTTGATGACAGGATTCTTCAGTCCCTTATTTTTCCGGACTATGATTTGAGATAACTCAGGAATGTAATGACCTGAACAAAAAGTAGCATAATGTTTTTAAATCTATGTCCGAACTCAACCTAAAACTTAGTAAACTCGAGGTTTACTCGTTGACTTCGGGTATGTCTAACCCGGACCAAAATGACATCTTTTAGGTGTATTTGGTGACTAGTGCTAACAAATAAACCTGCATAGCTTTCTCCAGCAATGTAGAAAGTCCTATGCTTGTACTGAGGAAACCTGTCCAACCAGTTGACGAGGAATGTATATGCATCTTTTGCTGCATTTTTTAAAGTATAGTGACGACTTAGTTAGGCCTGGTCGGCTAACAAAACCAATACCAAACTAGAAAAGTGAAAAAGGTTAGAACACCTGTTCTCTTGTCACCAACTGTGTATAAATCTGTTGAAGTGTTTGTATATGAAAATCCCACGCCAGCAGGTGAATCAAGAAACAGTAAGTTTGCCTCTGAAAACAAAAAATAATCATAATCATACACCTCGAATATGTCATCAAACAAAACGTAGTTGAGAATGCTTCATGATGGCATTTACTTTACCTTTGTTCCAAGCATAAGGATTCAAATAAAGGGTCTTGCCATCGGGGCGAACCCGAAAAGGGCCAACCTCCTCAGACGCCCCATAAGCGATGGACGAGCAACCTGGCCCACCATTGAGCCATAAGATCAACGGCTTTGTTTCAGGTCGAACTTCTTTCGGGGCTTCGGTCAACCAATAAAAGAGGGCCCGACCTGCATTCGAGTTAACGGTAATATAGCCAGCATATTGAGAGAAATTAACATTTGGTGGTTGCCCTGGAAGCTTGATAATTCTATCCTTCTCATACTCTCCTACATGCTTGCCATTGGAGGCCAAAGTTGAAGGAGAGGCAATAGAAAGTAATGATATGACAAAGTAAAAGACATAGAGGAAAGAGCTTGAACTTGAAGAGAGGAAAGAGCTTGAACTTGAAGAAGAGCTCTTAAAATGCATGATCTCAATAGTCAATTAAAGCTAGCTTCTTTCAAGGTCTATGGGCAGACCAAACTTAGTTATATAGATAAATCTTGACTTCCCTTTTTCATGCATATATTATTTTTCTAATTTCCAATTACTTGCACGCATTGTATTAATTAGTTCACCTGTTTACTAAACCTGGCCCAATTGTCAATTGAGTTGTTAGGTATTTTCTAAGTGAATTCAAATCTCAATAGGACTCAACATAATATATTTTTAAAAAATTATTATTTATATTAATATTTAAATATCACACTTAATTTTAATAATTAAAGTATTTTAATTATTATGAATAAATTTTTTAAATCTTATAATATTATATTTTATTGAGAGAGGTTTCAAATGGGATGAGTCTATTTTCAATTAAGCAAAAGAAAAAATATTATGAGATTGGACCAAAGCCTCTATTTTAGAATGAGACCTAAACGGTTGAGTTGACCATAGGATTGCAATGAGTTGGATTGACTTGTCTTATGGCACATTTGACGGCGTGGGTTCTCGGTTCTCCACTAAGGAACGCCCATGTTGGCCACGTGGGGAAAATCTCCACCGTTGGATTATTCCTTCAGCTTTCTTTTATAGTTTCTTGGATCCAAAACTAAAGCAACAGTACATCCGCCGTAATCCTGGGAAGCTACGATTCCCGCAGACTTACCTGTCTTAAAATTGAGAATACAAACCATGTCCCACGATCCAATATTAATAAAGTAAATGATTCAGAATCAGAACTCAAATTGACTTATGATTTGAAAAAGGGTGTCTGTTACATTCATCAAAATTCATCATTTGAACATGATTTTAAGGAAAGGAAGATTGAATTGCGCTCCAAGGCTATATTATTTGAGGAGTCAAAGCTCGAGTTCATCGCAAGTCAGTGAAGCAGTGGATACGAGCATCTGAAGAAATTTTATATTGGTATTGAGTGCAAGTTCTTACAAACAAATACAATTCTAAGAATTGCAGAAGAGATAAGTTGGTGTTTCATAACATGGATTGGAGGATACAAGTAGTTTAACCCTTATAAAGAATGAATTTCTAATATATGACTAATCAAACATGAGAAAAAAATGGTACAGTTGAGGCAAGAATGGGATGGCATTCGAGGTGAATGCTTTTCTTATTCTGCTGGGATAAGACAGTGAACAGGATTCGATGGTTTAGCTTGGCATAGGCTTGTTCTCCAAATATGATCTGAAAAGAATGAAAGCTTGTCGAGGGCGATGGACCGGAACCTCGTGGCCTGCTCCAGTTACAGTTACAAAAGTTAGCCCCTGGTACGCTTGGCTCCAACCTCCAACCTATAACAGAAGATAGAACTAGGTTCTGTGAGTAATATTTTGCGGTCCTGGAGTGAACGTGGACAAGAAGCAAGAATTTTTCTCAGTGCCCTTCATTACGACTAACAGGGAACATTCATTTGTACCACAGAAAGCCAAAGCAAATTCCTAATACCGCAAAAATGGAAAATCTGAATGGGGGAGACGGATGTTTATCGAAACACTAACCTTTCCATTATCGTACCAGGGATACCAGTTAGTAATGGTTGGCAGCTTAAGGGCATCAATGGAGTATCTTGTTGCAGTCACAGGAACCACTGAATCAGTGTCTCCACTGAGACCGAAAATTCAACATGTTATTAGAACAAAAGCAAAATATGCCCATAAACAATAGAACAAGAAAGGTCTGAATGCTGGTAAGTTTGAGGTGGCTTCTTTTGACGTGTAGACATGATGTCCATGTCATTAACGGTAAAATCAACAAACCTATTCTACACGACCAACAAAAATGGTGAATTGCATTTCACTAATGTCAGTTCCCTAGTACTGCCCTTTAAAGGAAAGTAACACTATTCATTCACTTACTGGTGCCAGAGAACAGATGACTGTTGTTTGGGGCATTCAGGGTGTCAAGCAACAAAACATATTTATTGCATTGATTGCAAACAGAAGAGATAGAAAGAGAGATTAAAAACAGAAGTTGAAACTCACCTGTAAACCCATATCCTCAGACCAGCAGCAATCAACTCTTTATAAATTGGAAGCATAGAGAGTGGAGAATCTGTCCAGTTGTCCCCAACAATATCACTGAAAATGATAATCCCACAGCAATTAAGTTAGAAAAATCTCAGTTTAGGATCTAGAAGACAACATGATTCACAATTAACCAGAAACCAACCTGCACGTTTTCCATGGATAAGGAATTGCAGTAATGTTTGCATGAAGTGCCTTCTGAACTTCTGGCTGATTGAAATACACTGTAGAATATCTCTCTGTGCAGGGATCATATGCTCTCGACATCCACGGCTGATTATGCAAGTAGTGAATGGATTAAGGTCAAATTAGGTAATGTTTAACAACTACCCGTAGGACACACCACAGATCATTTTTTCCAGCCAGTTCTGGTTAGCAGCAATTTCAAATTAAGATAACCTGTACTTCATCTCATCAAATAGATTGTAGTGACAAATATACAATTTGGAAATGTTTAATGCAACCTAAAATTTTAAATTGATGCTACTTAGTGGATCTTGCTTTACAGTAGTCTCTTTCCAAGGCACTGCAAGTCCATGGATTTGAATGCAGTCTTTATGTTCAGATTCTGTTCAATATTCACAATTTAATGGTGGATTACGTGGTCTTTGAGAGCTAAATGAAGCTTTGATCAACTTAAATGGTGGACTTACAAACTCTTGCTACTACCCACTACTGGAAAGATCTTGCTAAGAAAAAAAGTGAAGGAAAAAAGTTGATGGGAGAAAAAGTTAGGTGTGGCCCTAGTTCTGGACATCATGATTGCAGTAAGGGACTCCTGACAGCTTTAATCTTTGTATGAACAATGACCTTACAAACACAAGATCCCACCTCTACTTTCTATGCCGCCGCCTATAACTAATTCAAATTTGTTGAATATTCACAAGGCATATATAAGTATGAAACTAGTTTAGTTAGAATTCTTGATACGCACAACACTTCCTCTAGACGCCTTTTAGTCAAGTACCAAAGGTCAAAGTAAACTGCAAAAAGCAAATAACACTGAAATACGGTAAAAGCTTACATAATGACCCCTCAAGTTGCGTCTTAGAGAGGCAGTATTATTGCATCGTGGTGTGAAAATGCTGTATGGATCAATATTCCCCTTCTCTAGATCTGCAAGCTTGAGAGCTTTGGTGCATTCTGCTGATGGGTGTTGGGTGGATCCAGAATCGCAAGTAAGCCGTAGTATACGATATGTAGAATCAGAAATCAAGCCATGGGTCCACCAATACTCAAAGGTGCCAATGAAGTCATGGTAATCATCCGTGACAGCATTCCCGACCTAAAACGGAAGCAAAAGTTGTTTACCAACAGCAGTTATCTGCTAAGCATCTGGAATTCAACGTTTTCTGATGTACTTACCATAAAACCTTTCAAATTAATCACAGGATTCTGAAGCCCCTTATTCTTTTCAAATACAATTTGGGACAACTGGGGGACATAGTGTCCTGAAAACAAATCGAAATTGGTTTTAAGAGGTAACCATGTGAAATATGTAAGATGAACAAACAAGGGCTGATAATGAAAAGAAATGAAATGAAACGTGGAAGAATGATCAAACCTGAATAGCTTTCTCCAGTAATATAGAAATCTCTATGTTTGTACTGAGGAAACCTTTTGAACCAATTGATTAGAAAAATATACGTATCTTCAGCTACAACGCACAACGCCAAATTTCAACAAAGGTTAAACATATAGAAATCAACTACTTTCAAACTGAAACTAGATAATCAAATTGAATCATGCATCAGTTACATGCAATTATACCAAAGAGAAAATTTTACTAATTTTTAGAACCAACAGATCCAACAGAACTAACTAAATGACTTACCTGTTCTCCGGTCACCCGCTGTGTACAAATCTGAGGTTGTGTTTGAATATGAAAAGCCAACACCGGCAGGAGATTCAAGGAAGAGTAAATTCGCAACTGCCAGACACCAGAAAGAGACAGAAGGTAAATATACATTACCAAAAGAAAGGAATGTGCACAATTCTTTCATTCACATACCCTTGTTCCAAGCATAAGGATTTAAGTACAGAGTTTTGCCGTCTGGTCTAATGTGAAAGGGACCTATTTCCTCAGCTGCTCCGTAAGCAACAGATGAGCAGCCGGGCCCTCCACTGAGCCACAAAACAAGTGGTCTGGACTCTGGTTGACGACTCGCCGGTGACTCAACTAACCAGTAAAACAATGCCCTTCCTGCTTGTTGGTTCACTGTCACGTAACCTGCATACTGATTAAAGTCCACGTTTCCTGGTTGGCCTGGCAAATATCTGATTTTGTCCCTTTCCTGATCCTCAATAGCAGAGGATACACGAGCCCAGAGGAGAAGAGATAAAAGGGAAAGAACGTAGAACAACCAAAGTTCCATTGTGTACAGTCAAACAACAATGAGCAGGAAAAAAGTACAAATCCAGAAACAGCAGTTCCAAAGAGTTTATGGATTTCGAGATTCCAAATTTAGCTACACTGTCCTCGAGAAATGCCCTATCTCAGACCTTAACTCAGACAGGGCACAACTACAGAGTCGCTTAATGAGAGTGCATAATCTTTAAGAACATGGTAGGATAAACATCTGGACAGAGAAAGAAAACCCAGTAACAAAAACACAAACTTGTTTCAAAAGCTGCTTCTAAAATGAATACAAGAAAAAACCCAGATCCCAAAATATCTCTGGGATTTATCTAAGAATTTACAAAATTAAGAGCTCTATAAAATAGAAAAGAAATACGTGATCATTGATAAAGCGCATTTTGGGTACTGATCTCTCAAACCCAGTCGATGGTTGTGATTTGTTGGAGTTGAGCTGTATAAATAATAGCTTGACTTGAGTCCACGCAAGTGCATTTCGTAATATAATCCGGTAATTAATCATTCAACACAAAGAAACACAGCCCTCCATTATTATACAATGACCCTTGGGTTGGCTTCTAGTTCTATCAGACAATTGATCGAAGACGTTGAAAGCTTTGTATTTTGAATCTGACCCCTCACAAAAGGCAAGATTAAAAGAAATAAAGTTTATATTATCTTCCAAAGAATGATGAAAAGATACATAAAATAAACATGTAATTCCATAAATAAGAACCAATTAAATAAAACATATAGTCGGTGTCAAGGCACCAAATTTGTTAGTGCAGCAATGAAATAGGCATGTCTGGACCAGTTCACAGTCGCCATGCTGCTGATTACTTAGCCGGACAAAGCCAAAAAAGGGATAAGGCACCAACTACCAATGGAACCAATTAGCTACTCCCTTGAAAATTTAGCAATATTATAAAAATCGGACTAAAAGTTAAACTGCCGAGGTCAAAAGTTTAAGATATACAAATTTAAACCTGCAAAAAGGCAGAAATTGTTGTATTCTTTGTGTGCGTGTTCATGCTGCTCGGATGAAAATTCTCGTTTATATCGCTCCAACTATAAAAACAACATCCCCTTTTTCCTTGCTCGTTTTTTCATACTATTTCCTAAGGGAATGTTTGGTCAGACGTTAATTAATGTAATGAAATAAAACAGAACCAAACGGTTTATAATAAGATGTAATGAAATATAATGAAAAGTTGTTTGAGAGAGATACAATGGTTGAATGTAATAAAATATTATTTGAAAGATAAATGGAATAGAATATAATATATAATATATAATAAATAATTTAATGTAATGAAATATTATTTGAACGATTGATGGAATAGAATATAATATATAATATATAATAATTGACTATTTTTATCCCTAATAGTAAAATAGTTGTTACAGAAAATTTAACGCTACGATTTTAAAACAGAAATCGTATCCAATTAATAATAAAATAAAAATTAAAGAATAATTTTTTATTTATTTTCTATTTTTATTAATACAAATTTTATTAAAACTTTTATTTTATTATTAATTATATATAATTTATTATTAATAATATAAAAATATTATTATTAGGGTAAGGAGAAATAATATAAAAATATTATTAATTATATACGTTCTTTATAGACTGTAATAAATAAGTATGGGAAAATGGAGTTAGGATTAAAAGAAATAATTGATATTAAGAAAAATTACTGAAGATATACTAAATAATATGTATTTATTAATTTACGTTTCATCATAAACCCCTCGAATCGAAGTTTCTTATTTTCATTATTTATAATAGAATAGAACGTAGCATAAAACCTTCTGTTTCTATCCTATTTCGTTTCATTCCATTATGAAACTATCAACTAAACGATAGAAGTGTGTTACGTTTCATCCTGTTTTATTACCAACTCTTCAACTAAACATGACTTTAGTTATCAGGGTTTTTAGGTATAAAATCAATTAAATATTAAATAAAATTGAATTATTTATCATAAGATTCAATAAGATTGTCTTAATTTAAAGTTTAAGTGAAAATAAATATTTTAAATGAAAATTTAATTAATTTTTATAGTTCATAAAAATCAATTAGCTTACAGAAATAAACTAAATAAATAAAAAACTATTCAATTTTTAATAATAAGAGTTATTAAAATAAATCAAATCAAAAAGTTAATCGGTTCAATATTTTTATGATTAAATCGTCTCAACCGGTTCAGTTTTAATCATAAAAATTTAATCAGGTTTGAACTTTTTGTCAACTTTGTTGTAAATATTAATTAAATTAAACTTGTATTTACATTAATTTGCAATTGTTACTTAATTTTTAATTAATATTTTTTAAACAATTTACTCCAAACGTAAAAGATAATAGCAGCCAAATAAAATTTCACCGTGACTAATTAGTAGTACAATTAGGTTAAATTTTGAAAATGTTAATTGGATCAAAACTATTTTTTAAGTTCAAGTTATTAACTTATTAAATAATTTATTTAAATAACATAACTTGCGATTTATTATATAAATTAAAAAATGACACTATGAAACTCTAGCTTGGGTCTTTAAAGCATAGTAGAAGTGATGGCCATGTTAATAGGACTCCAAGAATGAATAGCAACCCAACAATAAGTTAGGTGAGAGCACTAAAAACAAAACATCTTGTAATAACAAAATCCTTCAAGTGGTTGATGAGGACTTCAAGATTCTTGATGTGTGTCAAGAATATTTTGGTTTTGATTTTCAATTCATTAAATATTGTATTCCAAATATATATTTTATATCTATATATGTTTATTAAAAAATTATTTATTGACACATTCAAAAATATCAATATTTTTAAAATTAGACCAAATATTAAACTAATTGAATAATAGATTTGAGGTATGAAATATTTAATTTGTATTAAAATCGGTATACTAAACAAAATTAAAGAATTTAAAATATGAGTAAAAGAAATTAAAGTTTAATTTAAAAAGAAAAATTTAAATGAAATCCAATTTATTTATCCTTATTTATAAAAATCAATTAGTTTATAAAAATTAATTAATTAATTAACTAACTAACTAATTTTTAGTTAAAATGAATTGAATCTAAAATTTACTAGTTTAAGGTTCTTATTGATGATTATTGGCTTAATCATAACATCCTTAAGCCGTAAAACTTTTCGATTCGATTTACTTTAATAACTATTGTAATTAAAAATATATCAATTTATTAGTTAATCAATCAATTTTTAATGTTTTCTTATAAACTAAAATAAATTAATTAATTTTCATTTAACAATATTTTTTCAGTTAAGTTTTAATTTTTTTCTTCAAGAAGTAAAAACAACATCTTTCAATTATATTTTAAATTATTTAATTTTAGCTGATTTTATAACGGTATAATGTTAATTTAACATTTTAAACCTTACCATTCTTGTCTTCTCGGTTTAATTTCTAATCTAGTTTAAAAAATCGTTTTTTTAAATTGAACCGATCAAACTAATTCGTCTTTTTAATCGTTGAAAAGATACTTATAAAATTATGAGAATATTAAAATTTTGAAAATCTTAGCTTTTTCTATAATAATTAATAAATTGTTAAATAGATTTGCTTTTTGTCCTTTTGTCAATCACGATGGAGTGAACATATGAGATTAAAACGTTTTGTGTCCGATTCTTTCTATTTACATCATTTCTATTAAGTCTGTTTTACAGGATTTGTCTAATACAAAATACCTGATTAGCATAATTTACAAGTTATTGTATAAATCTAAAAATTAACTCAATACGTATAAAAAAAATAGCAAAAATAGATTCGTCCGTTAAAAAAAACATAATGTATCGAATTACAGTAACCATCACATACGTTTCGATTTTCCAATTAGAAACGTCAATTTCTTTTTTTTTTAGATTTATTATTTAATAAAATGTTATAAATCGCCGGAGATTTTGGTGTGGGCCGATTTGGAATTGACCCAGCTTTAGCTATCGCATGTTTAATAGTAATCCATGGCTAAAGCTCGAAAAGGCCCAGGATGTTGTAAAAGTGAAAGAACACTTTTCTCCTATGTAGGTTTAGCAATGAGCTGATCTGACCCGATAGGTTTTAAAGTAATTAATTACAAAAACTAAATCAGAGCCTCAAATAATTAATTACAAAAACTAAATCAAAGGAGGCCGACAACCCTATAATTACGGGTATTCTAGAGTTGTTTATTAAAAATTGACCTGTTATTTATCGACATGTTTATCAAAGAAGCAATAGATACATTGACTGACTTGCTATTTAGGCTATCTACTCCGACATTGGAGTCACATATTTTAACACTAGGATGCCATCACATCTTATTAGAGGATTTGTCGAAAATTTATCTCTCCATATTTGTCTTGTAATCTTATTTTCTGTTTCCCTTTATATATATATATATATAAAACAAGGAAACTGAGAATAGTCTTTCAGTTTTTGTTACCTCTGTACGTAACATACATACAGAGTTAGGTGAATAACGAAGGAACCATGACCAAGCGCTTGTGCTACACTATCGAATGAGTAGAAAACTAGCTTGTGTTAGTTAAGGAAATCTGCGTTGTGTGGGCTTTCTAAGATGTTGACTCATTTCCTTTTTTGTTATTTTCCTTTATATCTTTCATTTTTGCAAATCTATAGAGTACACTCCAACGTGTCTGTCAGGACTCAAAAGAGGTGTAACTTAGCGTCATGAAACGCTTACCCGTACCCTTACAAGTAAAAGGATTGATCTACAATTTTAACAATTATAGAAAAAACATGACTTATTGGTTTACTTTATTTGTATTTTTTTCCTAATTTGGGAATCTTTATTATTTAGGTCTTTTTAAAAACTACATAAGATATAATTTTTTTTATAAAAATAAACATTGTGTTATTTAGAAAAGTTGAGTCTCGGATATAAACAGCTCAGACTAAAATTCTGTTAAAAAATATTTTTTTTAATTTTAATTTAAAAAATATTTTTAAAAATCAATAAAGTTGGCCTATCATTGTCCCTATTTTATCTATAATTTTTGGAATTATTTGAAGAAATTACAAAAAAAAAGTTTATTATATTGACAGTGTCATAAATTTTATAAATGACCAAAATAATAGAAATATGAAAACAAAAATGAAATATTTCTAAAAAGTTAGAAGTACTTAACTTTGACTAATTTGTAGTGGAGAATCTAGCTAAAGTTTAGGTGACTAGTGGCTAGATATGGACACTAATACTCTTTTTGTAATCCATTAAAAATACACGTTACTTGTTCAATTAGTTATTTGATTACTTCCTTATTATCACAATAATCATTTAATAAGTAGAAATAAATATATAAATAAAAGATAATAAATTTAAAAATATTTAATTTAATATCAAAATTTTAAAATTTAGTAATTATTCTCCAAAAACTTATAAAATTTAGGTTAAAACGTTGTTTCTATTGATGTAATAAATATTAAATATATAAAAAACAACTTTTAAATTTAATTTTTAAGAATTATAAAATTTAGTTTACAATATTTTTCCTTATTTAAAAATATAAAAATAATTATCCAATTAAAAAAATTTAAAAATAAAACACTTGTTAATTTATGGTAATCTAATTAAACGGAGTCGTGTGAGAGTGAAGAAAGAAGATGCTTCTGATAGATTCGCCACGTCATCGTCGATATCGCTTCACGAGCTCGGAGGCCGGCGTCCGCGGGATTGAATGACTTAGCACGTGCTTGCCTGTTTCAATTACTAATCCTTCTGACCGACAGCCACGTTCGATAGTTTCCCCTCGCGCGAGTTTGCACGTGGGAACTGTTTGTCGTTTAGTGATTTGACTCCGTCTGGGTCTGTGACAAAAAAAAATACTGTAAGCCACGATCAGAAGTATATTTACGTAAAAGGATAAGGTATTTCCTAGGAATTACGGCCTGTACCTTTGACTATTTTTCCAAATATTAATCTTTATTACCTATCAACTTGAATTTTTATAAGATAATAGGTATTTATTGTATTTATTGTAATTATTGTAATTTTATTTATTTATATATTTATTATAATTTTATTTATATAATAATTTAGCGTATTAGTTTTATTTATTTACTCTTTAACTTGTATAATTTTTTTACTATTAGAAATAACTTCTTTGTTATATAAGAGTAAAATTGTGTATTATAAACTTTTTTAGACTTCACATTATTGCGAAACTTTAAATTAAGAGTGATTACGTAGGAAATGATATAAATAGAAAGCTGAAAAAAGAAGAAGCGGACTTACCATTTCAATGTGGCCATTTACGCAATCGACTTAATATAAAGACGTGGCCATCTTTTTGGTGCATGCACGAAACGAATAACACATTACATGTTGCTTGTGGAGGAAAATGCGTTGAAACTTCTAAAGTAACGTTAATTTAATTGATCAAGCTCAAAAACTAATACAAACTTAACTCGTAAGTTCTAAAAAACTTATTTAAGACGTCAATAACTCCAGTGTTAATAACATACTGAAACTAACTAATATTAATTTTATATGTTTGGGTATGTGCGTAGGGTATCCTATGATATTCCGATACGACACTGTAAGTTAATAAATCTTAGTGAATAAAAGACGAGGAAAGGAAGGCCCTATAAGACCTGGAGGGAAGTAAATAAGAAATATATGTCAGAGTTGGCATTTGCTAAGGCAGTTGCTAAAATTATGAAAGTCTGACATGATAGAATAAGGATAAATGACACCCACTAGAGTCTTCGCTGTCTCATACTTATCACACATGAAGTACAACCAAATTTTCGTTATACCTTTATGAGTGGGTCACTTAGTGAAGACCCTTAGCTCGACTAGCAACAAAAAGAGTCAATCTTTACAAAATGTAAGATACTAACAGATCGGGTCAATCATCAAGTATGTCTTTATTTGTCTTATATTGTAATTCTATTTACTTAAATATTACGTGTTTTCTTTTCTTGTCACATCTATATGTGGATTTACCGAAAACAGCTTCTTTATTATGTAGGAATAAGGCTGCATACTATCAAATCTTTCTAGAACTCGCTTCACAGTGAGACTTCAAACTGACTGTGATAATAATGATAACGATGTTAGATAAAACAACTATAAATTAACACAACTTTCCAACACTTTCTTTAACTTATTTTATTAACCAATGTGATTTTTTAGGTGTGTATGAATTAATTTATTAAATAATAATAACAATTTATTAATTATATACTTTAAAAATATTTAATGAATCATATCTCAATTTTAATAACAAATTTAAAATAAATAATTTTGAGTGTCAAGAACATGTATAAATTTATTAAGTTTATTGTATTTTAATTTAAATCTTAAACCAAAAAACTTATTCAATAATTTAATAACTTAAATTTTTTGTAACAAATTTAAACTAACTAATATTAATTATTAATAACATCATAAAATTTTATTGAGGGTGTGCTTGATTCACTCTAAAGAATGATAATAGAAATTATAATGAATATTGTGAGAAATAAAAATGGATATGACTTCTATAGTATTGTCTCAAAAAAAGATATAAAAATATTGTTCATCTAATTATAATTTATTACCAACCATCTTTTTTCATGTTTTACTTATTCTTTTCTTCCCATATCAACTAATCAAACACCCGACTAAGAGTTAGCTTTTTGATCATTTTAAAAAGTTATTAATATGTTTGGTGAATAACTTATTGGTTAACTTATTTAATCTAAATAAGTTGATTACTAAAAACTTAGTAAGAAGAACTTTTTGAATGATTAGTCAAAATGTAATATATAAAAAACCAATAACACTCTCTTTTTATAATTTTTAAATTATAATATGCATCGTATTTGTGTCGTATTATAATCATAGATATTTTAAATTTATTAAATAATAAAATTTATATATATTATATAAAAATACTAATATAATGGAGCTTGCTGCATCATTCATATTAATAGAGGATTTAATATTGGATGATTATTATTATAATATTTTTTATTAAATTTATAAATTTAATTTTGGTAAAATTAAATATTTAAAATCTAAATTCTTATAAGAACATTAACGAAATACAAAGAAATATAATATTCATGTCCTTATAATTTTTTTAAATCATGCCCTCATAAGTCATCTTACACATCAACAACTAATTTTACCAACCATATTTAATAAACAAATGATGTTATCCGTTAGTAAAATCAACTGATATGATCAATTATCAACTAACTGCTGATAAAATTAGCTAACCGCTAATACAATTTGCTGATTACTAAACATGACCTAAGTAAGAAAAACCCTACCATCGATTGGTCCAATTCAAAGGTCAACATTCTCTTAACTCAAACAAGAGTACATTAGTATTTATGGTCACACCTAGTCCAAGTATATTAATTGCTTCAACTTCAAGAGTTTGCGAGCTTTTTGAAAGAACGGCATGAACACCCAACATCACTAGTATGAAGACATTTTAATTATTTAGAGTATTTAAACATCTTTTCTTTAAAAAAAAGTATTTAAACATCTATACCTTTGTATAATAATAGATTATAGCACAACAGGAATTAATAAACATCTATATATTTTTTTTCTCTCTTTTCAGGTGTACATAGAGCTTCCTTACATGGACACCTAATCTAATGAGATTGCCGCATTCTTAGGGCATTGATCAGGGCAGACTCTTCGAGCAGCTCGCTCCGGAAAAGCTGGTATGAACAAGGTATAAGGTAATCGCAGATTATGGAATTCATCAGGTATATATATGGATGTACTTTCAATCTTTACGTCTTTATTCTTGGTATCGTACATCACTATTATCATGTCACATATGCATGTGGGCCTATTGGAAACAGCCTCTCTACAATATAGGGGTAAAGCTACGTACTATCAGACCCTCCCAGACCCTGTTTCATTGCGGGACTTTCGGGGTATGATATGATGATGTAAAGTATGATATCACTTATGTGTTATAATTTAAATAGTTTGGGCATTCAATTTTAAAATACTAAATACAATAATAACTTATATTGCATTATTAGTGTAATATAGGGAGGTATAATGGTTCGTAATGAATGGCAGGACTATGAATGGATAGCATTTAGCACGCCGTGTTTGCAGCATGAGGACGTGAACTTTTGACACTCGAGTGGACATAACAAGTAACGCATCACTTCGTAATTGTATGCGAAAATGATGGTATTTAATTTATCCAAACTATTAAATTCAAAAAGTAACTAAAGATATATTATTATAAAAATTAAAATAACATACTAGTAAGATCAGATTTTAATTCATATACTAAATAATAATAATAATAATAATATACACATGGTATAAATATTATATGTTAGATAAAGATTAAACTTATCTTTTAAATTCAAACAAAACAAATTAAATTAGATTTATATTAAAAAATTACTTTAATTATATTAAATTATTAATTTAAATTAAATATAAGAATAAAGTTAAATTACATATATGAAATTTGATTAATTTATATTCGTGTTTTATTATTATTATTATTTGAATAATTCAAAATTATAAAAATTACCAAATTTAATTTGAGTCAGAGTTTTGCTCCCTGCAAAAATTCTATTTAATTCAAATAAAAATTAATTTAAATATAAATAATTTAAAAATATTTTTTATAATTGAAATCTTTATAAAATATATGTAGAACTAAAAAATAAAAGAGAAGCCTGGAAGCCACCTCGTGTTAAGTTTTTGTGGGCTTCCCAGAAGGCCAGATCCGTCATTGCAGAGTTTAAGTTGAAGAATATACGCTGCGGCGCGTGAACTCAAACTCTATTCTTCCGTAGTTATCTCCAAAAATCAAGGGCATTTCCGGAAAAAAAGTTGTCAATAAGGCAACAGAGGGTCGGGCCATAAAGCAATAAAGTAGAGTAAAGGGGAAGATTTGGAAAAGAGCAAATAAATGGACCGAATAATCAAATATCAATCAATCAATAAATAATAAACAAAAATAAAAAATAAAAAATAAACCTGGACGCGAAAGGACATTGAAATTTGGTTTAATATCGCCGCTGGGATACGAATGACACAATCTCTCTCTTTCTCCTTCCCTCCTCTCTCTCTCTCTCTCTTATCGGCTCACGCTCTAACTTTTCTTTTTCTATCTTCTTCCTTCCCCCACAGATTTTCCCTTATTTTCCTTCACCCAAGCAACGCCGAGAAAAAATCAGAGAAAAGGTTTTCTTCGAAACCAGGGGCGGTCAATAAGGCCTCGGTTTTTGTTCTCCGATCTGTGCCTCAAACCTCAGGCTGCAATTTGTCCAGCTTTTTATTTATTTCTTCCTGTTTTCGTTGTTTCTTCCCTCGAGAAACCCTAGATTCAAACCCTAGGAATCATCTTGTCCAGCTCGTTCAAGCCGAGGCACGTGTGGATTCTTTTGCGAACAGTGTTTGGCTGCACTGCGGCGGCTTCGGTGCAGGCTGGCGTCCGTTGTTCTGCGGCGGCGGGTTGTTTGTCTGGTGTTTGGCTCATGCGACAGAGAGGTAAACTGAGGGCTAGGTAAGATTAGTGGTTAGGGTTTTTTTCCCGGTTTTGATGCCGCCCGAGCCATTGCCTTGGGATCGGAAGGACTTCTTCAAGGAGAGGAAGTACGAGAGGTCGGAGTCGTCTTCCTTAGGGTCGGCGCCGCGATGGAGGGACTCCTCGTCGAGTCACTATGGATCGTCCCGCGAGTACGTTCGGTGGACAGGAAACAACGATTTCCGGAGGTTCTCTGGTGAGTTTATTTGCTCTTCATGGTGTGTTTGACATTCAGATTATTCGGTTTCCAAAACTTGGGAGTTTGAACAAATTATGTTGTTTTTATGATTGTTTATCGGTCAGTTTTACTTTGGGTATCTTGAACTGGAATTCTGGAATCTTCCTATTTGTGGATTGTGTTGTCCTATGGTGTTCCAAGTTTTTTTTTTCCTGGGTTATGTCGAGAGAAACGTTCTCCAGCGCAGGATTGACTTTAGTTCTATTTGTGTTAAATTCCGTTGTGTGTTTTTGTTTCTCTATAGAGCAGATCTTGATTTTAAACACTCCGTAACAAATTGTCCTGGTTCATATTTTGATTAGGATAACTTCAGATCTACAACTTCTGTACGTTTTATCACCTAAGAAAATTGTCTTTATTGGGGACTTTCTGCCTTCTTGCTTGTTTTAATTGTATATGATTTTCGTTTCTTGTTCAAATATTATTTGAAGGTCATGGTAAGCAGGGTGGTTGGCACCTGGTTGCTGAAGAATCTGGCCATGGGTATGGACCCTCGAGGTGTAGTGAGAAAGTACTTGAAAATGAAGATTACCGACCACGTGGAGATGGGAAATATGCACGAGGCAGGGAAAACAGAGGTTCTGTTAGCCAGAGAGATTGGAAAGGTCATTCATGGGAGATGAACAATGGGTCGCCTAATTCAGCTGTGAGGCTGCATGGCAATAATGATAGGTCTGATGATGTGCTAACATTTCCCCAATCTCATGCTCCTAATCCCGAGTTAGTAAATACTTGGGATCAGCTTAATTTGAAAGACCAACAGGATAACAATAAGGTAGCTGGTATTAGTGGGTTGGGAACAGGCCAAAAGGGTGATAAAGATAGCACACTAGATTGGAAGCCTTTGAAATGGGCTCGTACTGGAAGCTTGTCCTCTCGGGGTTCTGGTTTTAGTCATTCAAGTAGCTCAAAGAGCCTTGGGGGTGCAGATTCTAATGAGGGGAAGACTGAGCTGCAGCCCAAGAATGCAACTCCAGTTCGGTCCCCATCCGGAGATGCTGCTGCCTGTGTAACGTCTGCTCCACTATGCGAGGAGACTACTTCTAGGAAGAAGCCACGCCTTAATTGGGGTGAAGGATTGGCAAAATATGAGAAGAAAAAAGTTGAAGGTCCAGATGTGAGTATGAACAAAGATGGAGTTGTTATTTCTGCTGCGAATGTTGAAACCATCTTCTCACCGAGTTCAAATTTGGCTGATAAGAGCCCTAGAGTTCTTGGATTTTCTGATTGTGCATCTCCTGCAACTCCTTCCTCCGTTGCTTGTAGCTCCTCTCCAGGTAATTGATTGCTATCTGAAGTTCTTTAGTTTGTTGTATAATTGTTTTTATTAGGTTATGGTCTGTAATGTTAGCCAAACTAAATTTTATTTGCTGACCTGTTAGTATTGCCTTGTTGCAGTTGGCATCATGTATTTGTAGTAAATGCACGAAGTTGTGGTTTCGGTAGTAATTCTTTCTATTTACGATTTTTCTGTTCATTTCTGTGGGGAAATCTCAAAGTTGTGATGCTTGTGCTAGTTAAATGATACTGACACATGTTCTAGTTAATGACACTCTATTATTGTAAAGTTAATAAATTATCTTTGTTCATGTTTGTACAATGCTTGATGTTTGTTGTAATTAGTCCTGTTATATTCAGAAATACAAGTCATTGAATTGCCTTTTAGCTTTTAACATACTTTTGTTGTGGAGTATCCAAAGTCTATTTGTTTGAACGGATATGAAGCTACCACATTATTTTATGCTCAAGTCCCACTACTGTGAACCGGGGATAAGTTTTGTGTTGTTCCATAACCTAAATGCATACACTATTGAGCCATCTTAGTTGGGACTGTTTGGCTTAGTTTTCTTGTCCTGATGGACTCTTAGGCTTGGTTTTGTGTCAGTGAAATTTAAGGTAATTACCATTTTGTGACAGGTGTAGAGGAGAAAAGTTTTGGCAAGGCAGTAAATGCTGATGCTGACGTTAGTAATTTATGTAGTTCAAACAGTATTGGGTCTCATGTTCAGCTTGATGGATTCTCATTTAATTTGGAGAAATTTGATATTAGCTCAGTTTCTAGTTTGGGCTCATCGATAACTGAGTTGCTTCAGTCTGATGATCCTACTTCAGTGGATTCAAGTTTTGTGAGGTCTAGTACTATGAACAAGCTGCTTCTGTGGAAAGCTGAGATCTCAAAGGCATTGGAGTTGACAGAGACTGAAATAGATTCGCTAGAAACTGAGCTAAAGTCACTTAAATTTGAATGTGGTAACCGGTCTCCAAATCCAGTGGGATCCAACTCTTTTCTTGGACTGGACAGTGCGACTATTTGCAATGAACAGAGGCGTGTTTCCAACAACATTCCCCATCCACCTCCTTTGCAAATGGAATCTTATGGGGTTGCAGAGAAGATTCCTCTTTGCAATGCCACTTCAGAAGATGTTGATACTGCTGCTAAAGGATGTGATAGTGACAGTCCTACAACAGCTACATCAAAATTCGTGGAATCAGCCTCTCTAGTGGAGGCAGCTCCTTTGGCTGATTTTAAGCAGCATATTGAGCTTTCTGGTGACTTGGAGACTGCCCAGTCTCCCAACATGCAGTTGAAACATTTTGTTCATTGTAACAATGAAGTGATAACTAACGTCCATACTGAACGGGAGGTTAACTTCCATAGAGAGAATGGAAGGGATGCATCATTTTCTACCGAAAACCATCTAGATGAAGTAAATAAATTGTGTAACCTGGTATTGGTTTCCAATAAAGAATGTGCTATTCAAGCGTCAGATGTACTTAACAAGTTTATTTCCAAGGATCAATGCAAGATTGATCTATCAAGTGTTTCCAATGTCACTTTGTCACCCATGCATAGATTGGTCAAAGAAAAAATTGCTCTGAGGAAGCGATTTTTACGCTTCAAGGAGAGAGTTGTGACACTTAAATTTAAGGCATTTCACCATCTATGGAAAGAAGATTTGCGATTGCTCTCTGTAACAAAATACCGTGCAAAGTCACAGAAGAAATCTGAGTTAAGCTTGCGGGTAATGCATGGTGGATATCAGAAACACCGGTCTTCTGTACGCTCTCGATTCCCTTCTCCTGGTACGGAATCTTCTTGTGTTTAATTTTCTTTGTTTCCATGATTTGTACTTTTCATCAGGTATAGTAGTTTGGTATTGCTATGTTACTTGAATTTGAATAGTACTGCATTTGTTAATCAGCTTTAAGGCTTCCTGTATGATCTGTGTCTGTGATTTGATTCAGTGAATCTTTATTTATACATCCATGCACAATAAATGTACCTTTGAACTTTGTATTTTTTCATTTTCCACTTTTAATTGTCTATTGTTGCTTTTTTATTATGCTTAGGTTCTACTGCTGTAGTAATCTACAGCTGGTTTATTGCTTGATTTCGCAACTGGCAGGAGGCAATGCCAATGTCTATAGTTTTCTTTTATGTTTTGTTGTATCCTTTTAACATGAAAAGAGATCATAGTTAGAGGTTGTGCTGAGCCTATATGTTTGGTGGAGAATGTCACTAGTTTAAGCAGAATGAAACATAGATATAAGATAACTAGTCACTGTTTTTGGATCAGTCACATGGAGGAGAGTTTGTACATAAAAAAAAAGATTTCAGTTGTTGGTCTTCATGAATCATATGTACTGACTTGGTTTGTTTTCCCCTTTTTCAACCTTGTTTGCTTCTGATTCCACCTTTTGTAGTTGGAAGAAAAGAGTAGGATGATGAATGGAAGGTGTGATGAGAAAATGATAATGTAGGCAATGGTTTTTGGAGTTTTATTGCTCAGTGGCATCATTCGTAATAAAAGAGATTCTTACTAGCTGTTGGGGTGCTTGTTTATTGACGTTTTGATTATTTATTAAAGAATTCCTCATAATTATTGTCTACATATTACATTCATTTTTTTTGTAGCATTTAGGGGGTTTTTTTTTTGGCTGCTGGAAATTTGTTTTTCCTTGTTATAGTATTACAACGTTTTTCTTTCACTTTCTTTGCAGCTAGAAATGTGAACCTGGTCCCTAAATCTGATATGGTTAACTTTGCAAGCAAGCTGCTGTCAGATTGCCAAGTTAAGCTTTATAGAAGCAATTTAAAGATGCCATCTTTGATTTTGGACGAGAATGAGAGAGTGGCATCACGCTTTAGCTCTACTAATGGTTTGGTTGAAGATCCTTGTGCCGTTGAGAAGGAAAGAGAGATGATCAACCCCTGGACTTCGGCAGAGATTGAAATTTTCATAGATAAGCTTTCGCTTTTTGGGAAGGACTTCAGAAAGATCGCCTCTTTTCTTAATCACAAGACAACTGCAGACTGTGTTGAATTTTACTACAAGAATCACAAATCTGATTGTTTTGAGAGAGCTAAGAAGAGTAAGAAAGTGAAGTCATCTACCAATTATCTGGTTGCATCTGGTAAGAAGTGGAATCGTGAGATGAATTCTGCATCACTGCACATTTTAGGTGATGCGGCTGCTAATGCTGACAATACTATGCGAAGGCGGCAAAGGTGCTCTAATAGAATATTTTTGGGAGGCTTTGGTGATTTGAGAACATCTCAACGCAGCGACAACATTTTAGAAAGGTCAAACAATGCTAATAACCTTCACAATGAAAGTGAAGCTGTTGCTGCTGATGTTTTAGCAGGTATCTGTGGTTCAGTATCTTCTGAGGCAATGAGTTCTTGTATCACTACCTCTGTTGATCCTGGTGAGAACATCCGAGACTTGAAGTCCCAAAAATTATACTCTGTTGTGAAACAACTTTCAGCATCTGATGTTACTCAAAATGTGGATGAAGAGACATGTTCAGATGAGAGTTGTGGTGAAATGGATCCTACAGATTGGACAGATCATGAAAAGTCCCTCTTTATACAAGCTGTTTCCACCTATGGTAAGGATTTTACCATGATCTCACGATTCATCAGAACAAGAACTAGGGATCAGTGCAAGGTGTTCTTTAGCAAGGCCCGCAAGTGCCTTGGGCTGGACTTGATGCAGCCAAGGCCTCAAGACTTCGATATGCTAATGAGTGATGATGCTCATGGAGGTGGAGGAGACAAGGAAGATGCTTGTGGTCTGGAAAAGAGTTCAATTATCTGCAATGATAACCTTGGTTCTAGGGTCGTGCCTTCTGAGTATGGTAAGCAGGATGAATTTGATGCAGCAAGGAGGAAGCATGTGCTTAGTGATCTGAATGGGCCTGAGGACAATGTTTCAAAGAGAGCCTTAGTTGAGAAAGTCTCTGAGGGACTCCAAATGGAATTATCGACAGAGCTATCTTGTGATAAACCACAACAATCAGAGCCTGTTCCTCCCCTGAAGATTGTGGCCAATTCAGTTGGAATAGAAGCTGATAGAGGTCAAATGGCTGAAGGAGGTGATTCCGTTGAAGAAACAATGCTTGTTGAAAATGCAGTTGATACTGGCCTGCCCAACTCAAACACTGTAGATGAGAATCAGGCTCCAGCTGAGGTATCCACCAGTGGAACTGGAAATCTACAGCAGCAGGAATTTCCATCACTTGAAAATGATTCAAGTCAGATCGGGTCATTGCAAGATTCAAAAAGAAATAAATGTACATCTCTGCTACCTGTGGATAGTTCAAGCTTGAATCTTGGAGTGGAAAGCATACATCAGGTGTCTGCTGAGTTGGATACATTGCAAAAGCCCCTTGTTATGAGATTACCTGTGGAGAATAATCCTGCTACCACAAATTCTGGACTGCAAGATTCTTCTTCTGGCCAGACTGAGAGAAAGCAAGACCAGAAGCAGTTGCCATCAACTCCTGAAACTAAAAGCAGTGATAAGTTAGGTCAGACATTTAAAGATGAGCATATCCCGCATTTTTCTAGTCATCTTTCATTGAAGAATGATCAATTAAGCCAGATTTTGATGGGATGTCCATTGCAAATCCCAACAAAAAATGAGACAAATGGGAATATTTCATGTAGATCTGTTCCTGAAATGCAGACCCAGTTGAATGCTAGGAGGAACAGCAGCGATCTGTTTACAGCTAGGGATTGCTTTCTTCAAAAGTGCAATGGTTCGAAACCTCAGTGCTTTACTCCTGCACCTCTGAATTTGTCACCACACACTGAAAAAGCAGGTGATCAAGCACGGAGTTTTTCAGATGGTGAAAAGCATCACAGGAATGGTGAGGTGGTATTGTTTGGTAAAGTCCTCAGTAATCCTTCACCTTTGCAGGATCAGAATTCTGGTAGCAATGAGAATGAGGGGAGAGGAACCCCTAGTTCAAAGTTAAATAGCAAGGTATCTGTTTTCAAATTTTCTGGCCATGATAGCACACAAGCCAGTGGTACAACCTTTTTGAAGCAAGATCAGGAAAACAGTTATAGTTGTGGGCTTGATAATGGTCCCATGAGGAGTTACGGTTTTTGGGACGGGAGTAGAATACAGACGGGGTTTCAATCTATACCTGATTCTGCCATTTTATTAGCCAAGTATCCTGATGCTTTTGACAATTTTCATGTTTCCTCGTCGAAAGTGGACCAGCAGCCATTTCACAGCGATCACATGTCCTTTTTTTCTGCAAGAGAGGTAGGTGGGAGCAATGGAGTTGTAGATCATCAGATGTATCAAAGGCATGATGGTCCTAAAGTTCAGCCATTCACAATGGATGTGAAACACCGACAGGACATATATTCAGAGATGCAAAAATTGAATGGGTTTGAAGCAATTTCAAACCTACAGCAGCCAGGAAGGAGTGTGGCAGGGATGAATGTAGTGGGAAGAGGAGGGATTCTTGTTGGGGGCCCATGCACAAACGTTACGGATCCGGTTGCAGCCATTAAGATGCACTTTGCGAAAGCTGATCAGTACGGAGGTCACAATAGTGGGACTATGGGCAGAGAGGAGGAATCTTGGAGAGGTAAGGGGGACATAGGTAGGTAGTAGGAGGGGTAAGAGGGCCATTGAGACACGGCCCTCGGCGGCAAATTCCATTGCCGCATCTGTATTATAGTTGTCTTTTGTATTGTTCAATGCAGTGATAGGGAAAGGTGAACAGTTCTTTATTAAGTTGGGTCTTTTTTGGTGAAAATATTCTAGGTGCTATGTAATATGTGGAGGAGCAGCTTTGTATTTGTTGTATTGATGCAATACAGAAATAATCCCAAAAAAGATTTGGAATGGCATCGCCATCTTTTCACCAGTTCCTCTCTATGTTCATCTGATCTGTTCTTCAACATAGATATAGGTGCGAAAACAGAGAGAGAAGACACGTGAGAAAAGAAAACTCACCGGCCTGACAGTTTCTCTGAAACTCAAAACTTGAATCCATATATGTAAAGTCTCTCGGCATAATGTAATCATCTGATGGATTACATAAAAGCAAGCCTCCTGTACATGTATATCCGCTCAGATCCTGCTTTACCCGTTTCTAACCAAAACGAAATTTGAAGAGTGAACATTCGTTTCGTTCTGTGGATGGTAAAAACAACTCCATTGGAGCAGAGAATGAACTAAGGAATCAGAAAACATGGGCTACTCTTATAATGCACTCAACAACACTACTTGTTCCTTTTAAAAGGCACTGTAACTTCTTCAGAATGAACAATTTAACAACCTGAGGGTTAGAACATTATGAAAGTATAAGAATGCAGACATTATAAGATCTACAACTTCAGTTATGTTAAGTCCCAGCATGCATTCAATGAAAGTAGGAAGATGATCAAGTGATACTATAAATAACGACTGGAGTTAATTTATAATGTATATTAGTTAAAACAGATTATAATCATTATGTATATGATTTGAACTTCAATGTTTTGCCAAAAATTAATTGTTATTTATTGTATCAGTTTTCATCATAACATTAATAAAATGATGTCTATTGCAATATGAATAAAGTGTAAAGTAGTAGTATAAATACTAGTATTTATGTATTTATACTTTTTGTAGAACATCAATGAATCTGAAATACTCAATTTGTGATATTATATGATAAAAGAATCTAATTTTAGATTGATATTATAAATTTACACTTAGAAACATTTTTGATGTTTTAAGAAGAGATTCGGACTTAACCTGAAAGTGCCCATTCTGAGGTGATGAACAGAAACTGGATGGGATTCTATACTTTGCTGCTTCAGATTAGTTGGCCACTTGTCCACCATTGAAGCAGGGACAGAACAGCTTGTTGCTGGGAAATCTCTCCAGGCGAAACTTGGAGGCCATAAGGCTTTGTTCAAAGCAATCCGAACACCTAATGCACCAATGAATAATACGCAATCCTGTTATTCAATAGACAGAAAACTAATAACCAAGTCCAAGGTTCCATTGGCTGCTCCAAGAAGATCAGATAAAAAAACTCAAGGGTGCTTAGAGAGTTCCTGGAGAAATTTACCATGTCATCGTCTTCCAATGAAACATCAACGGGGGCTCTCTCCAAGGAAGCCTATGGCAGACCATTTCTGCACCAGTCCTAATCCAATAACAAACTAAGAAGATGGTTTTTGCATCTTCAATACAAATTAGAAAGTAAAAAAGCAATCTTTTTTCTTTTTGTTCAATCAATTCCACGAGAAATATCTAAGGATTATATTGGGGTTTTAAAGATTGAAAAAATTAAAGCTATGCACACCGCATGTTTGAATTCAAGAAATAATGGAACTTTCAAGAAGAAAAGCGAAAAAGGAAGAGAAAAATTGAAGCTTGAACGGATTTGTTCTACCCCCTGAAGAGGATCCGAGTTCCTGTACTTCATAAACTATAAATCTATCGAAAGCAACCACAAGTCTATTGAAACAGGTACAGGATCGATAAAAAGCAAGTTCCTTTCTGGGTAAAAATCGTGAAAGTTTCTCTGGAAAGGAGCAAGATTTAATGGCGACGAGGTCACACGTTTTATACGGAAGGTCCCGTTTTTAAGTTGCAGGAGAGAATTGAGCTTGCAGTTTGGAGATTTCAAGTTTGTTATTGAAAGAGGTCTGTTTGGATTAGGAATCCTAGCGGCAATCGAATTCTTAATCTTAAGGGATAATAATTAATTAATTTTTAATTACACAATCTTTTAAATGTTCTGTAAATAGTAAAATATAATCAGGTATGGGTTTGAGCTGATCAATTTTTAAGATTAACAATGGTTACTTTGATCTCAGTAACTGCGTAACTTTGAGAGTTTCACACGTATGAGCAATGGTGTTTATCCAATTATGGAGTTTCAGAATTTAACGCAAAGTTAGAAGCTTGGACAATTACATGATTTCTGACATAAGAAACACATGCACCACTCATCCTTGTCTCTCTTATTTCGATCCGCCAATGCGCAAAATCAGGTTTTTACTGGTGATAAAGCATCAACAGTAGTGACATAATGAACTACAAGATATAGAACTCAATGTATAAGACATGGATTTGCTAACATCAAGACTTTGAATCAGCAAAATACATCTTTTGCTGACAATGAAGCAGCAGCCGACAGGGAAGCCGGCAGGGAAGCCGGATACTCTACTGAATTGCCGCAATGTCGTCCGTCGGTAGTAGCAATTTGAAATTGGTTTGAGATAGGTTTAGATGATTCTTTGAGAGTCAATCTTTCTTCTGCAGCTACTGCTTTCAGACGATACCGCTCTGCTCTTGATCCGATAACCTGTCCCAGTACAGATGCTGCGATCGTAAATGCCATAGCTGACTTGGGCATCAGTATAGATTTCCTTAGCATAGCTATGAATGGAACTGCTGCATGAACAGCTGCAAACCATGATGTTGAAAATTTTTCAGTGTGTTCTCTCCATATTCCTAAAGGAACATTTGCAGCCATTCCCAGCATCCCGATCACAAGAATTTTTGCCGGCAAGGGTTGCGGCCGCAGATTCTTTGCGAAAGCAGTTCGTGCTAAGGCTGCTCGGGCTGCAACCACCGCAGGTGGGCATTTAAATTTCATGCCTGGTGGGGGTTGGAAAGCTTTTGCAACAAGTGGTAAGACATTACTGACTGCCCGATACGATTTTGCAATAGGACAGTTACCACTTTGCAGCCATTCATTGCCCATTGCTTCATGATTAGATTGCCCTCCCTAAATAAAAACATGAAAAAAAATGCTAAATCAATGAAGAAGTTACTCAAGACTGTAATCTTGAACTTTGACCTGAAGTTCTTCAAGAGAACCGATTAAATAGTAAAACTAGATTATTACCTTTGAAGAAGACGACTTCTTGGATGAACTGTGATTTTTCTTCTGATTACCCCACTTCTTAGAGAATGAATCAAAGCTGAATGGACCTCCAGGTCCAAAAGATGAAAGACTAATGGTGGCTGCCTTTGCAGCTAAAGGATTTAACCCCACTAGGCTTGGTTTTCGCTCCACTTTCTCAGAGTCTGAGAATGATCTTTCAGAAAGTGGGACTACTCCCTCTCGTCCATGGAATAGCGTGAATGCAACTTCGAAATTCGGGCCATCTTCAAAGATTGGACCTTTTCCTTTTTGTGCCTGGCAAAAGAAGTTGGCAAAAGCACAACCTAAGTTTCAAATCTGTTCCAGAATTTAATGTGAGACATAAGATTAAAGAAAAGGAAAACAAGTCAAAACTTGTGGTTCTCCAACCTAAAGAAGCTTCACATCCCAAGAGAGAAAGTGATTATTGAAACACATAAGGGAAAAAAAACCAAGGAAATAACTTACAGGCATTTGGTAAGGAATGGACGAGGAGAAGGAAAAATTAGTTGGTTCATTAATGTTTCTCAAAAATGGACATCTAAGCATGTCCACTTGAGAAGGTACAGACTCCTCATTTAATCTGCTGAAGAGAAAATCCATCTTAGTAGGGCAGCAAACTTTACCTGCACATCAATACCGAAGTGCAATCAGAGAGTAATCCAAACTTTTTCGGGTGCTTACCTGATAAATCTTCGAAAAACTCAAAGATCTAACTTGGAGTTATCAAACTAACCACACAACATATAATCATGAGTGTTTAAAAGGAAGAAACCAGGTGGTCAACGTTCAATCTTGAACAAAACAAGGGAAAGAAACGCATGGATCATTATGATATTGGTCTTTTCGATTCAGTGCGGACAGTATAATTATCCAAAACATTCGTCAAGTTCTCTAACGGCTCAAACTTTTACTCGATAACCACACGATCAAGAAATCCACGCACACAAACCCAGATTCAACAATTGACCATGCAAAATCTCAATGCTATAAAAACTTCGAATCAACGAAATTGTAAACATCTAAATCAGCAAAAATCCAATCTTTCCCATGAAAGGCCATTTAGCAGTAACGTGTGAGCCGATAATGAAACTCAAAAACCAAAACCCACATCAGAATTATCGATCTAAAGCCGAAACAACGACCATAGTTACATCAAAACCAACGTACCAAAACCGTACCTTCTCTTTCGAGCGAAAATTGGAGAGGTGAAGAGTCCAAACTAGAGAAACGTGAAAATGGAGAGGAGGGAAAGAATCAAAATGAGTTGGTGAGAACCAAGGCTTGATGATGACAGAAAAAATAACAAAAAAGAAAGACAAGAGTGGCCGGCGTCTTCGTGCTGACCACACGCCTTTGTGAAGTTGTCAAAGTTTGAACAACGTGGGAACAACGAGGCTTGTTCTATTTTTTTTTTTTTTGTTAGCTCAACAAAATAGCAATAATGGAGTCGTTAAAAGTACAATATTACATGGTTTGGTAGTTTTTTTGGGTTGGTCAACCAATATATTTGTTTCCCTCTTTATACCTTTTTTCTGGAATGAGAAATTTAAAATTATTTTTTGATACATAAATAAATAATTCATATCTTGAATAAATAATTAGGTGAATTAATAAAAAA
>JANZLD010000003.1:65409017-65426761 GCA_026413575.1 Erythroxylum carthagenense
GTTAAATAACGTGATTCTAAGGAACTAAAATTGACAATAATTAGAAATAAATAGAAATAATCAAATCTAAAAAATGAATAAATAAACCTTAGTTTCGGGTCACCGACATTATTAAATTAGTGTAGATTTTCGATTCAAATTTAAATTAAATCTATTAATAAATACTAATTGAATGATGTTCTCTCTTCAGATTAAATGAATAGAAACATATATTCCAATCACTTTTATCAACCAACAACTTAGATACGTTCTTAAGTTTAATTAATTAATAGTTTTAAGAACTAAGAAAATCAATTAGCAAGACAATACACATACCATATGTATTTAAGTTATTCGATCAGATATACTCCCCCTACGAAATCAGGTAGCATATCCCCATATAAGGAAAACAACTTAATTTCCAAAATAATTAGAATCCTAAGTCTATCGAATCTCATTTCAAATCAGACTGTGGTGATAAACTTTTCCCTTACACATGCTCACACTTCGAATTGCCTTTCTTACATCTTTTTAATTCAAATTCAACTATCATATGTTCAAAATCACTTGATAACAATTAAAAGACAAATTTATTAATTTTAAATAAAAATTTCAACACATTAAAGAGATTTATATCCAAAGTTAGCCCAAAAATAATAACTTATCAAATTCCCCTACACCAATTCTTTACTCATCCTTGACAAACTACATTTGTAATCAATTGAGCAACTAATCAACTTTCTTTATTCTACGTCTCACAATAATAAATAGTGCACACTTCAAGAGTTAAATATTTTTTTTAACACATAATACCCTAGAGTTAAGCATTCAAGTAAACATAAACAGAATCAATTTAAGGTAATTATATTTAAAAAACTAGCGCATAATTATAGCAAACTCTCATAGATCGGATTTCGTTCAAATCAATCAAGTGTTTATTGGTTCAGTATTTCACTCAAATTCTTCTAATGCAAATATTCTATCATATGCTTGCTTTTCCTCCAACTTTTCACCACTTGAAACACAAACATGCACAAATCAAAAGGGCTTTATTCAAGATTGTATTAGACTATAGGTAAAGGTAAGAATTAATAAACGGAAAGGAAAAATCATAAACATTAGCAAAGCATCTAATCACTTGCAAAGATACAATGTCAATCACAAAGAAGTCAACAAAGTCATTCATTATAGAGATAGATTACACTCTATAATTTGTTTTTCACTACTTTTTTTTAATAATGCAATATACTGATATTTAAGATCAAGAGACAACTGTATAACAAATAATTCCAGTCTCGATCTCTTTAATTTCTTTTCATCTTTTTCTTTGCCTTGCTTTCCATATTTCTCCACAATAAGTTTTGACATAAATTGTGGTTAGAATGCTTACTTTTATTTACGATGGGTGAAGATCTTAAAGGTTTTAGTTGTTTATTATGGGTTTATCAAGAAAAAAGGTTCGACTCAAAAGGTATAACAAATGATATTGAAATTGTGTTGGCTTTTTAAGCTAAAGGTTTAAAATAAAGAAGGCCTTTATCATTTTTATCCACAAATGTATACATATGATCTCAAGTCAGTTCCAAGCAAGTTATAGAAAAAAATTCACCTTAGAAGATAATCACACGTCAAAGAAATACAGATTGATATTAATGTTTCGATCTTTTAGACCGAAAAGCTCACAAGTTAATGTAGTTCACCACAATTATACACCATATTTAATCATATAATTGTCAAACCTTGACTAAATGGCTACAGTTTTATTTCTTAACTAAGTGGCATATTTTGTCCTAAAAATAAAATTAACTCAAGTTATATGCACTAATTAAGTCAACAAAAATAGAAATGTAGAAAGTATCAAAGTTAGCTAACCAATGGTAAATAAACATTCAAAAATTTTCAACAAAGACTCCTAAATATCAATCGTATGGAACATACCCCACCCCCTACACCTGGTCTATACGTTGCCCCCAGTGTAACCATATAAAGTAAAGAAGCTAAAATAGAAAAGAGAAGAGGAAAGAAAGCTTCTATGTAAGTTGATTGCCCAAGTTACAAGGGTGGTTAAGGAGGTTGGTGTCCTTGGTGTGCCTAATATATTGTAAAATTTGCTCCATTCGGTGCATCTGGCGGTCAAGTCGAGCCAGATGAGTATCCAAGTTGGTCTGAGGAGGTTGGCTACTACTCAGCATAGGTGGGACAATCCGACTCTTTGTGGTTGGACGTGGTTTGGAAGTGACAGCTGGACCCAGATAAGTAAAGGATAACCGCCATGACTCAGCTCAGTGATGCCCATCCTTTTCGAGTTCGATCTCGAGTTGTAGAACTATGGGTCAGTTTGGTAATGAGAGGAATGGAGGGACTCGACGTCGCAGTTGTGATACCCGATGGAGTTTATGTGTTAAACAACATAGGGATAGGTAAAGTTAACCGGCGTGAGTCGTTCTTCTTGTGTGGCATAGTCCCAAGCTCTGGAATTTTACAGACCTGAAATCACTAAAATAAGAGCACAAAGCCAACGAAAATTTGCACTGGTGGGTGGCATTGGTTAGGGTGGTAAGCGGTGTAAAATTTTTGGGGGTTGTTGTTAGAATGGTATGGGTGGGTGAAACTGTAGTGTGTAGGTGAATGAACGTATAATGATGAAATTGCAGCGGGTGTGTGAGAAATTTTTTGTGTGTCAATAATTAAACTAGAATTGAAAATATTGACATGTGAAAATACTGAAAGGAATGGAATAAAATTAACAGCTAAAACATTAAATGAAAAACACTGAAAAATAGAAATAAAATTGAACATGAAATTTTTGGACTGCCCCTAAATGCTCTTCTTTTAAGTCGTTAGCTAGATGTGTTTCATCGACTTACCTGATCAAAGATAGATTGGGGTTGTCAGCTCTATCTCTTCCACATTCTTAACTAGATAATTATCATAATATGGTTTCAGGCGATGTCCATTAACCTTAAACATATTGGAAGTGTCTAAATTTTAAATTTCTACTGCATCATGAGAAAATACATTAGTAACAATAAAGTTCTAGCCATGTTGAGAAGAGTTTGTTGATCATTACGAGATTTCCCATTGTTGTCTCGTAGATGAACAACCCTGTTTGTGTTGCATCTGGCCAACATGGATGTGTGAAAGAACTTGGTGTTTTCATCTCCTCCTCTAAGCCAATTCACTCTTGCTTTCTACCTTTGAATGGAGTGTTGAAGATTTTGCTCTTATATATAATCTCTAAGCAATTAATATCATCTGGGTTATCGTAGCAAGCATTTTGTGCTTGTTTCACATGCAATTTTAACTCCTTTAGATTTTGATCCTTGGCATAGATGGAGGCTTTTATTGCATGCTTGACTCTACTCAGTTTTCGCATTAACTAAAATGCCTTATATCCTTGAACTTCATGTTGCCAACATTCAGTTATTCGATCCATAGTTCCTTCCAAATGTAGTTCTCCATTGAACAGTCTGAAAGGTGTTATGTCCCTTCTTACCTCAGTGTTGCAACGAATCAGCTGAAAAACAATGATCTAAGATAAGGTTGTCTCCATAGTGAACTATTGATTGGGAGAACTTATCCAACCATTCTGAATTAACAAAGCATCTGTCAAGTTTTTTCCTAATATGCATCACTCCCTGTTGATTATTGGTCCAGGTGAAAACTCGATCAGTAGAGCATAATTCTGTTAAATGCACCACACTTAAGAGGTTCTGTTAGATGCGCCACACTTAAAGGTTCGTAAGTTCCTTGGTATTAGCCATCATATAAGATTTCCTCCCTTCAGCCTTATTAGGATCTAGAATACAGTTGAGATCTCCCACAACCATCCATGGGGAGACAACAGAATTTTGAATACTTTGAAGACAATTCCATAAGAGGTTTCTTTGGAATGCAAAATTGGACGTAAATACTAGGGTAAGTAAAAATGGAGTATACTAACCTTTTATTTTGTAGGACAAGTGCACAAGTTGATCACATTCTTCTTCTACTTGAACTTCCAAAAAATCTGAGTTGTAGGCACATATGATGCGCCCATTATAGTGAGATTTGTGGTTGGATAAAGTCCTCTAATGAGCCCCCAAAAAATTCTGAAATACCTTCAAAGGAAAGTCTTTTACTTTGGCTTCTAATAAGCCACATAACTCCAATTTCTTTTCTTTGATAAGATCCCTCAATACTAACATTTTCGAGGGATCATTCAGCCCCCTCACGTTCCAGAATAAAAAAGACATTCAACAGATATCTCCCTTTTGTTCTTTTTTTTTTTTTTCCTTTCTTCTTTGCTGCACTTCGTTTAGTAGTAGTTATGATCATGTGAATTGTTTCAGCATCTTCTAAACCAATAACCAGATTATTGCATGAATTGTCTGGCTCAGAAGTTGTTGTCTCCATTTCTTCCCTGTTGTCAATACTTCTTACTACTATTTCTTCCTCTAGGGTAGTTGAGTTAATCGCTATGCCTCCCTCTGCTCCATCCCCTAGGTCGGTAGCTAGCAATTCATCTGTATCTCGTAATACTAATTCTTCGTAACTTCCAGTTTGAAACACTTTTCCTGTGGGTTGCCATTTTTTACTCTCATTGGGTTTCCAAGGATAAGTCACCAAGATACTTTTTTGGACCATTTCTCCTTTAGCATTCAGGCTTAACACCGATAAGCTAGCTGGTAGGGCGGACTCCTTCGAGATTTCAGTACATACTTTTGCATATCCCACTCTCTCCATATTGGTTGTGGGTGTATCTATGATGGGTTTGCCTAAGAAGCTAGCTATATAACTCAATCCTTCTAGCATTCATAGCTCCATAGGTAAGTTACACAGGTGTACCCACATCGGAAAGGTTTCTATGCCCTCTCGACCCATTTCCAGCCCCGGTCTCCATCTCTGCAGGAAAACCGGCTGATCCCCTATTTGCCAAGGACCATATTCGACAATGTCTTCTAAATTACAGCCACTCTCAAACTTAAACAGGAAAGTCCCATCCTTACGAAGTAACATCCTTTCCAATCCCTTGTGACTCTATATGGATTTTGCCCATGCATTTACCATTGGGATCACTGGTCTTTTATTCCAAAAGAATCCAACGAGGGCTGAAGACCACTTGTTAACACCTGACTCTAGTAGTTCCTAAGGCGGACAAATAAATCTTTCATAATGTCAGTGACATGCTCAAGAGATACTTTGTTTGGAGCGGGAAGAAATTTTTTCTTCCAGGCTCCCTTGGGCGCTACTACTTTCTCTTGGTTCTGCTTTTGACTCGAGATTTCAGAGTTTTTGGCTTTTGATAGAACAAGTTCTCTAGTTAGTGCTGGGAAATCGTCCTTCAGACTGGAGGTTTCTCCACTCTCCATTTTCTTTCTCCACGGTCTGTGCTTGCCCGACAGGCAAGTTCGCGGCAGATGAAGCCTAGGAAAAAGGGCAGGAGCCAGAAAAAAGAAAGGCAGGAAGAAAAAAGGGAAAACAGGGGTAAAGGCTTAGAGAGAACTCGTTCTATGTAGATTATTTGGTGATGATCTTGTATCAGGTCCCTTGCTTTCTTAGAGTCTTGCATGACTAGTGTGTCCAGTGACATGCATAAAGACGACAGGAAACAGATCAGCTCGGGATTGACCGAGGATTACCTGAGCTCGGGACAAAAGGTTGGCTCAAATAATCAAAAGACTGAGTTCTACCATAAAAGGATTTACTCGAGAAATGGTTCCGTTTTAGATTGATTGGATATTACAGGATATCTGACATTTTTCTTAACCTTTTCGTTCCTAACTAAAAAAGGGCATGCTTCTTTGATGAAGATGAAACTAGAAGGAAACGTGATGCTTTGATTTAGGTCATGTTATAGTCGAATTATACTCACAAATTCAATATCCCTAGGACTTAGGATTCTGCTCTCAGGTGGCCTGTCGAGGAAATTAGCAACAGTTCAGAATCATCTAATCTTTCAAGTTTCACTCTGCCTCTAATTGGTTTATCTTTTCTCATTGGCATCCCAAGATTTGACAATGTCATCATCAATGGTTGTATAAACAGCTCGTAATTTCAATGATAAGCTGCAAGAAGGTAAAATGCTCACCGCAAAGATATAAGCTTCTGATCATATAGTTAGAACTAGTGAAATAGATAAGCCTCTTGCGATCTTGTCCTCTTACATCAGTCTATTACAGTTGCAACTGCCAGAAAAGTTGACCCAGCATGGACGTCATGCTTTCCTGAGCCATCACTTCGCATGACTAGTAATGCCAAAAGTCAAAATTGCCAATCATACAAACCTATAAAGAACCATTGAAGACCAAACAATTATAAGAACAAAGCAATACAACCTAATTTCTTTTACCCTTATTTCGTCTAGACGAAACAACCATCCATCCCTCATCAAATTGAGCTTCCTTAGCCTTGGGCTTGTCAACTGGCAAATTCAATAGAGGTGTTCTTGACTGTTGCTCAGGTGCCTGTTCAGGTGCATCCACCATCATGTTTGATCCATCATCTCTAGCACCGACATTTTCATCGTCATCATGTTCCTCCTGCTCCTCCTCATCTCCTCCAATCTAGTACAGAATATAAAACACACTTTCATTAGACAAATATACTTCTAAATTCTCCTATACTACATTGCAAAGTACACAATGACGGTGCTTCTTAATATGCCAAATTTTCAAATCTTTCATGTAAGAAACTAGTTACTCAAGCATCAACCTTGCGAGCTTTCCTTAACATGAAGCGTCAAGACATAAGCACAGAAAAATACTTCAACACAAAATTCGTAAAAGGATTCTTACAAGAGTATGCACTAAATATTGCATAATGATATTTTCCATTCTACACTGTTGTTCATTGATCATACAAACTGTATGCTTACCCATCCATTACTAAAGTTCAGAAACATTTTCAGAATATAATATTATTACTGCTTCAGCAAGTCCTTGTACTACAGAATGTCATCCCCTCAACATTGAATGCAAGCAGTTCGTATAAATGAGATCCAACATCTCTACATCCTATCTTTATTATAAAAAAAAAAGAAAAACAGCCATGCGAGCTTGGATGCTAAATCATCTGTAAGACTTCGCGTTGAATGCTGTAAGTAAAGAAAGACAAGAGAGAGCCCAACTTTTGGTGTCAAGATTCTAACAGGCCCCCATACACAAAAAGGTTAACAGAGCATAATTATTCAACTTCAAGGATTTATCATGAGTACGACTAATCTGTAAATTCATTGCAGGAGGGTAAATTTTTAACAGCCCCTCATAAACAAAAATTAGCAACAAAAATTATAGTCAAAATTTTACCACGCACAGGACTAGCCTATACATCAAATGTAGAGGGTCAAGTAAGCTTGCAATAAAATATTTTCGATAGCATGAAAATGTCAGACAGTAAAAAGAAAAACACCATTCTTATGTGTTGGTGAACTTCAGTTCCAGTTCGTGTCTGTCTCAACTCCTCAATACCGCTATAATTACCTTCTAAACACTCTTCATGCAGAATCATCAACTTTTCTGCTACCTGAAGTATCATTGAGACACAGAACCATATTTACATAAGTGGAAGTAGCAAAAACTGCGTGCACCAGAGTGGAACATCACATTTTAAATATTGTTAAGAAAAAGTCATACCTCCTCAATGCTGCCATCCTCTATCATGACATTAAGAGAGAGCATACCTTCATCAAGGATGTTTTCTAGATCATCAATATAAAGTGGTTCTGTTTGAAGAAATCGAACAAAAAAAATAGTTTATTTGAAGAATATCCATGGGAATCAGATTTCAAAGACGCAAAGTCAATGGACAACAACTAATAAACCAACAATCTCCAGTGGCACAAAGGGGAAAAGAAAACCCTAATTTAAAGGCACAAATCAAATAGCTTAGTCATCCAAATTCAGAAAATTTTGACCCCAAATAACCATACGAATCAAAATCTTCAAACAAGAAAAACACAGTCAATTAGCGAAAAAAAAAGAATTTTACATTAAAACCCAAATTAAAAAGATAAGTAAAAATACTGAGAATGTGAAAAAACCTTTAGAGGAAGTGAACCATGAGAAGATGTCAGAAACAAGCTGATCGGCAAGGCGGTTAGACGAAGGGCCAGCCCACTCATTCTGGATTGCAAGCTGCAAAGCAGACCATCGCGAGAGTACAAGAAAAATGGCTTCCCTCAATTGACCTTCTGATTCCGACGTCAGCTTCTTACTTAGGCTGCTTCCACCACCGATAGCTTCCATCTCCCTCTGTCTGCTCGTTGCGTCTATATGGTATTAGCGATGAAGTTTCTCCGAAAACTGCCTAACTCATCACCAGGTATAGCCGTAGAGTACACCATCTACTTACAAAAGTTTGGTTTTTTTTTTTTTCTATAGTAAAGAAATAGAACTCCCTTGAACTAATAAAAACGTATTATTTTTAAAATTTATAATAAAATCCTTTTAATTTTTATTTTTTAAGTCTTAAATATTAGTTAAAATAATCGATAAAATACTCGAATATTATAAATTAATTAACCAAATATTATTAATATGATTATTTAACAAAAACCTCACCATAATTAATTAAATTCAACTTAAATTGATAACCACAATGATGCAATTATACATAGTTAGATCTCTAGAAAACAGAATCATGGTATCAAGATGATACTTTAAATTACTTAACCAATTTTGTTGTTACAATCATCTATATAAATGTATACATGAGATGAATTAAAACAGGTTAAAAACTCATATAAATATGTAGATAAGATAGATTAGAACAAAATTGGATTAGTCAAACTAATACAAGTAATCTGTTTAGTTCCGAAAACAGCCAGCCGCTTTCAGTATCTGACACTCGTAGCCATAATTTTTCACCTCTATGTAACTTGTAAATATTAAGAATTTGTTTAAAATCAGCTGGTTTAGTTGAATCAGTCAATCCAACTAACTCTTTAATAACCTTTTTATAAAATCAACAATTTAAAATGGATCAATCAGTTAAAAAAAAACTTATCAACTCTTCGCCAAACAAGCCCTAAATCTTCGAGTTATATTTCTATTTCCTATCCTATCAAATTTTGTCAATCGGCTTCAGGTGGTTTATTTCTTGTTTTAACATTGTATGCCACTACATCAATTCTCGCAGAAAATGAAATCTAACATGGATGTGCTTTGCCCACCCATGAAAAACAGGATTTTTTGAAAGTTTAGTGGCTAAACGATTATCACAATGCATCACCGCTGCCTCTTTCAGCTTCATCTTCAAAATTTCAAGAATCCTCCTCATCCAAACAGCTTGAGAAGCACTTGATGTTGCTGCCACATACTCTGCTTCAGTGGAAGAAAGAGTAACTATTGGATGTTTTTTGGAACTCCAAGCAATTGTGCCAGAACCCAACTTGAAAATATAACCTGTTGTGCTCCTTCTATCATCAAGATCATCAGCAAAATCACTGTCCACAAATCCCGTTAGCTTGATATTATCACCTTTTCGGTTGAACAAACCATAATCTGTAGTCCCTTTCAAATATCTCAGGATCTGTTTTGCTGCAAATAGATGTTGCTCTATTGGTTTCTCCATGTATCTGCTAACTATGCTTACACTCTGTATAATATCTGGTCTTGTGGCAGTGAGATGCATCAAACTCCCAACTTTTTGCTTAAACATGTTGCAATTGACCTATTCACCACCAGGATTCTTCACAAGCTTTGTGCCGTTGTCCATTGGAGTTGAAACGGAATTGCAATTGACCATCTTAAATCTGCAAGAGCATCTAGAACATACTTTTTCTGGCAAACAAAGATTCCCTCCTCCGTTTGTGATACCTCAAGACCAAGGAATGATGTAATTTTCCAAGATCTAATATATCAAACTCACTCTTCATAGACTCATTAGAACTCTTTAATGAATCAACATCATTGCAGGTGCATAAAAGATCATCAACATATGGACATACCACAATCATCTTCCCATCAACGTGCTTAACATATTAAGTATATTCATATAGACATCTAACAAAGCCGTCCTTAGCAAAATATGCATCAATATGACTGTACCAAACTCTAAGAGCTTGTTTAGTCCATAAAGAACTTTTTTTATTTGTATACTTTATGTTTTTGACCGGCTTTAATAAAAACAAGAGGTTGGTCAATAAATACTTACTCTTTAAGCTCACAATATAAAAAGGCTGACTTGATATCCAATTGATAAATAGGCCAAACATTTTGAGCAGCCAATGCAATCACCATTTTGACTGTATCCAACCTCGCCATTGGTACAAACACCTCGGTATAGTCAACAGCATACTCTTGCTTATATCCTTTTACAACCAGTCGAGCTTTAAACTTGTGAACATCTCCATTCGACTTTCTTTTGATTTTGTAATTTAATTCCAATGGCCTTTTTTTTCCTTTAGGCAAATTAACCAACTCCTAAGTTTCATTTTTTTCTCAATAGCTTTTATCGCTTTCTGCCATTTCTATTCTTTTACCGCTTGTTCAAATGAAACAGGATCATAGTCTGCAACACAAAGCGAACTGTGAAATATGCTCAGAATCAACAAAGCCACCCCCCTCTCACTTATTTTCAACGTGGGACAAAGTCCCTTACAACAAAAACTAACACTTGGAGACACACCCCACCTCCCAACCAAAATGCTTTTTCTACTACTACTACATCCTTCGTACTACCACCGCTTAGTCCACATGGAGCTATATGCATGCCAAAGAATATATAACAACTCCTCACTTAAAACTTTTACGAATCTGTACTATTGGCAATAGATCTTCCGTTTCTTTTGGTAGTTCATTTTTGTTTTCTTTTCCTACTGAATGTAGTCCTTTCTCCTGTTTCGGAATACAAAAAGATGGTCCACGAGCAGTATTATGCTGAAGTAGTATTCGCGAGCTGATGTCCTTGACTCTTTTGGCCGGAGAATGTTTGGAACAGTATACGGTCACATGATTCTGGCATCAGTGTGTTCATTTACAGTCAATTCTGACATATGTTATGTAGAACTTAAAAACAATTGGCACATTTGTCTGCTCCTTAACAGATTTATGATAAATTCTACTTGTTTGTCCCTAAATCAAACCAAGCTTGCTTTCATAGCACATACTATGAGTCTATTATAGTTATAATCAGGCCATCGATTCTTGCATGTTGTCCAGCATGAATGTTTCTTTTAGTGTCTTGTTGTATAACAATTCGTGTCAGGCAACTTCAAAAAATCAGATGACAAGATGAATACAAATGGGTGTTTCTGAAGTAAGGAGAAGCCATCTCTAGTTAAAAAATCTTTCATTATAGTTATGTTCAGAGAAATAACAAGAAAAACTGTTACATATTTACTCAACAAAGAGTCATAATCCCAAATCCTGCACAATCTCGGAAGTTTATGATAAGAAATTTTGCATCTGTTGCTGGTTCAAAACTGGAGTTTCCCAACTGATTACACATTATCTGACTCGTCTTTTTTAGATTCTTCCAAACTCTTGGAAGCAGCCAATCTCTCTTCTAATGCTCTAGCACCTCTTTCTCTGCAAGGGAGACATCAAATGAGAATGATTTATTCTCGCCACCAATGCCAGTCATTTTTACAACACTATAAGGTAGTTGTCATGCATGTTCAAGGGCATGCAGCTGTTCTCAATTTACAGATGACTAAAAACATATCATTCATGTGATTAGTAAGCCATGGGTCATACATTTGTACATTATTTCCAATCATCTTCAAGCAAGCCTACTTTTCTTAGCTGAAACACGATTGTCTATTATTACTTATTTTTATTACTTACTTCAATACACGATTTAATGTGCATCAGAGCCAACAAACATATTCATTAGGAGTATTACCTCCTCCTAGATGCCTCAATAGGGTCAGAACCAGGCAATGGAGCACCTCCCAATGTGTGACCTTGGCCTTCAAGAGCAGTCTCACGTCTTCCACAAAACATCCGGTGGAATATTGATGCAATAGGATCAATGACAGGTCTGAAATAACAAAATGGAAGAAATGGAAGGACTTAGCAGATATAAGAACTCACAAGCTGTGGGACTGATGCATTTAACAACATATTTGAAGTACCTAAGGAAGTCGGGGAAGAAAGTAGAGAATGCAAAGTCATCGCTCGGATCACCCCTGAGCTTTGTTTCTGGTTTCCCTTGTAGATATCTCAAGTAAAGCCAACTCAAATAGGTGCCAAATATTATAGTTGGAAGATATGTCACTGGTTCTGCTGTAAAGAAGCTTAGAGCAATAGCTATCAAGAGCATGATTGACGGAAACCACTGCATAGAATACACAACACCATAATTTCTTTAAATTTCAATCAGATGTTAATTATTCAGTACTTCAAGAAGAGTATGTACCTTTGCCTTTATTCTCAATAAAGAAAGCTCTTGGTCAGGTATAATTTGCTTCATACCAACCAAGAAACCAGACAGGACTCCTTGAAAGCCAGAAATAGGCATATAACTAACACAATAGGAGAAGGAAAAAGAAGTAATCAAAAACTACAAAAGTTACATCAGGGAAAAACACAAACCCAAACAAAATATACGAGGATGCAAAAAGAACGAACCAAGGAAAGGAGAGAAGAAATTTATGGATGTATAAATTGATCAAAAGACACTGATCTGGATCAAACTTCCACAAAACCTAATTAACAGCCATAGGTAAATAAGTCAAATAACAAAGTTTCTAGTCTCTACCCAATAAATTTATTAAGCTCAACTTATCATTTTCTTCGATTGAACTTGTTTCCCTTAAAAAGGACAACATCATGCAAGGTGCAGAAAAGGCGAATTTTGAAGAACTACTAGGCAGAAGCAAATAGCAAATACGCACAAAAAGTTGAAAATCCATACTTACAGATAAGTTTCCTGTCTTGTTATATAGTAAAATGAGATGGCAGTTATGAAAACACACATTGAGGTAAGAAGGTTGACCACAATGATGAACTTCAAGAACTCCTTAGATCCCCATATAGGTTCAAGGAGCCTCCCCATAACCAGGAGACATAAAATACTGATGACCACCTAAAAGTATAAGCAACTCATCAGACAAAATCAAGTGCCAAAATTCCCATGAATGTAAAAGCAAATAAGGGCCAAAAATTTGATAGTGGCTTTTGAGTACCCCATAAAGAGTTTGTTCGATATAACCAGCAGTTAACAGGTTCCATCCAAAAGGAATTGTCCTACAGAACAGAATAGAAAGAGTCAAAAGCAGAGAAACACTGATAATTTCTCCCATTCATTGTCTTCTTTTCTCCAACCAAAAGCTTAGGAAAATCACAACATACCTAGCAGGAATAAGAGCGAGATAATCAAGTGCAGAAGGGAAAATCTGAATTAAAGCGTGACCGGCGAAGAGAACCACCGCCAGGCCCTTGCATAGACGGGTGAATTCAGAGAACGATCCCAGTCCCTGTCATTAATAAGAACAAAAACAACAACAACAATAAAAAAAACAACTTAAAGATTGAATTTTTCGGAAGGATCCCATTGCTTTAACATCCGCACATTGCAGATCTTCAAAGAGAAAAAGAACCCATTACGTATCACAGAAAGAAGCAGATAAAGATCGAACATCTTTTCCAAAATTCATTCCTTTCACATCCTTCCTAAGAGAAAACGATTCCACAACTAATAATAGAAAGAAAGCACATAAAGATTAGATCTTTCTTGGAAAGATCGCATTGTTTTAACATTCACACATTGGATCGTAAAGAAAACACAAAGGAGAAGGGATCATTACTCCAGGGATGGTCGAAGAGCTCATAATTGGTGATGGGTTGTGTTAATTAGGGTTTTTCGATGACAGAATTGGGGTTTCGAGGCCAAATGCAGCAAGTACTGATCCGCCGGAGGGAGACTTTGCTCGATGACAAGAGAAGGAAGAGCATTGGCATTGTTTTTTTGGGGACATTTTATAGAATACGACATGTCGTACGCGCTCCCTGTATTGATGGTAATCAGTCAATTGATGATAACTATTTATTCAATATGATTTTTAATTAAATATTTAACTATAGCTTTAGTTTTAAATCAATTTTATATTTTTAATTGGATGCTTAGAGACAACAAATATTAAGATACCATTTTTGTTTGATGTCATTTTTTTTAGGTTTTACATTATTTAATTAAATTAAACAAATTTATAGTCATAAAAATTATGGATGATAATTGGACCTGGATTAGTGTTTGTAATTGAACTTGGGTATAGGTTGTTTGAACTTGATCTGTCATGCTCAAATTTGTCCGAGATTCAACTCTTCTAAATAAAGCAATCTCGTCTAAACCTAGGCTGAGTTGTATCTCAGATTGATTTGGATTTGAATAGCCTAGACTTGAACCTAATTAAAAAAGGTGTTATTTTATAATTTTATTTTAAAAAATTTACCAAGGTGGCCTATTGTCATCCATACTAAAAATTTGCTATTGATAAATTATTAATTACAAATCCACAATTTAAGTTAATGTTGAATATATTTTTAATAAAAATTTATAAGATAAGTTATAAAAATTTAAAAATATATATTAAACAATTTAGCTTACTAAATAAATTGTTATCTTTAATTAAATTTAAGAAACCAGTTTTTTTTATGAGTTTCTTCTTTCAAAACAACCAAATTCTTTTTATTCACTAATACCAAACCAAAATTTATGAGAGCTAGACATTGATACAATTCATTTAGATATTGATACGATCCATTTGTTGTTTAATACAATTGTCATAAGAACATCCAAACGTGGAAAGCATTTCAAAGAGCCAAAATCAATCAAACTTTCTTTTAATTATACAAAAATATTCAAATTAATTAAATTTAAATTTTCATTTAAATGTTTTGTACGTTTTTTAAATGACATTTTTCTAATTTATAAATTTTAAAATTTTAAAATTAAACAACATTGTTTTAGAGTAATGCAAATTTAGTATATTATTATTTTTAATTCCAATTACATCGATTATGATTTATTTAAAAAATTTGTGATTTGTTGAGAAAATATAAAATGTACAAAATTATTTTTTAAAATAAATAATTTATAAATTAACATACATATTCAACAATCTATTTAATGCATATTAAAAAATATCAACTATGAGATATGAAATCATTATTAGGCAAAAATACATTTATTCCTCCTCCTTGTATTTTATGTATTTATACATTATGTCCTTCTCTATTTTAAAATTAGACATATCGCCCCCTTTGAATTTAAAAAGACTTTTTTATCAAATATTTTTCATTGTTTTCTCCACTTTACTCTCTTGGCTTAAAAAATGCTATGACTTGCCTAAACTACCTTAGGCTTTTTACTCTCTTAATTCAATCCTAGCCTTTTCTTTTTTTGTTCTTCAATATTCTCTCTCTCTTGCGCTGTTTTTCTGTCCACTTAATTCCCCTGTTTCGCCATTGAAGTATTATGAGGTACTTTTATTTTCTGCGATTTATTTTCCATTTTTAAAAAACTTTTTTAGTTCTTTTACTTTTGTTGGGAGCTTAAAATTTTTTGGATAATGCATTGTTCTTGATTTTTTTCTTTTATGGTGCACGAGTGCTCTATTTTTGTTTTATCTTTCAATAGTTTGTTTTCTACTGTGTTTTGAGTTTGTGGTATGTGGTTTAGTGGATATATAAGCTATTAAAATATCAAAGCTTTACTGTATTCTTAGTCAATTGCAACGACACAGAATTTTAGTTATTTTTTTGTGTTCAATGAATTGTAAGGTCTAAGTTTTTTTATATATAAAAGAGTTGTGAGTTGGTATTTTGTAAGTCTATACGCAGAACTCAATGTCTTTACTGTTACTTTTTCCCTTTTGTCTTTTATGTTTTTACTATTTGTTTTTGTCCTTATATGATATGTTCTTATGCTTTTGGGTACATGTTCTACGATGGCATTGACTTGTATGATTGGAGCTCTAGGTACTAGGTTAAAGCTCATCTTTTATGGAGTTTACATGAAGTTACACATTTCCAAATGATTTAGGCAGTGTTTAGGTTGACTGTTTTTTCTTTTTCTATTTTTATCTTTTTTGCAGTAGATGTTGGGCCCTAATTGTTTACAAATTATTTTTTTCTTAATTAGAGTTGATTACTCAAAACTTTTGAATGTGAAAGACGTAGCTTAAAATTTGAAAGCCTTGTATTTTCCCTTCACTAATCTTTTTTATGTCCTTTATAAGGAGACTCATCTATATTGAACGTAACATATCTGTATTTATACTTCACCTATATTTTACCTTAATAAGCAAAATTTATCAGGTTGACGATTAACTCCTCAAACTCTCACTCAATTCATAAAAACAACACAATAACATATTTCACATTCTACGTTGTACTTCCAGAAACATATAAAATTAAAGATAGGTATTTTTACTAACTTTTTTTCTCATCTTTATTAGTTTATCAATTAGCAAAAGATTAGTTGAAGAATGTTCACTCTAGAATTGCATTATGGTGGTATGTTTAAGATAAATCTAGCTTAGCATTATATGGAAGGTGAAGTTTCGTGTTTTCTTGGAATAAATCCTAATTATATGTCAATCATTGAGCTACAACGTGTTCTAAAGGAAATGAATCTCCCTATTAATATGCCAATGCATTTTAGGAGGTCAGATTCAGGACTTAGAAATCTAGATAATGATGACATTATGCTTGAGATGTTTGGTATTTATAAGGATGAACCTCATATTAAGATTTATATTGGATACTTAATTGATAAGCTAGACAAATAACCTAATTGGTGCGCTTTTAATGATGAGAATCCAAGAGAAAATATATCTAATAACCAGAGAACTTTAGACGATTAAGTGATTTTGCACCAGAGTTTAGAACATGTGCATGATGGGCAAAACATGACAGGAACTAACGGTTTAGAAAGTGAGAAGCCAGAAACTGAGGGTTTGATTTATTCTTTATCTAATGAATTAGACAACGCCTATGTTGTACAATCTGATGAGTCCACTAATGATAGATCTTATCTTGAATATTTTCTAGATGAGGATAGTTTAAGTGACACTTGTGATCCCATAGATTATGACAAAAGTAAGGGAGACTATTTAACATTGAGTTAGGAGATTGTGCTGAATATGCAAGTCTTATAGATGATAATTATGCTAATTTTACAATTAAAAAGAGAGATGGTCACTTAATGGAGTTTGATCACATAAGTGATAATGAAAGGTTAGAAAAAGCAATTGTGCTATTTTTTTCATTAGTTTAATGAGAAGGACGTTGATAATCCAGAGATTTTTACAGGATTAATTTTCTCAAATGCAATGCAACAATTTATAGGAAGGCACTTAAAATGTTCTCAATCAGGAAGGGTTTTAAGTTGAAATTCAAAATGAATGAAAAAGATAAGATTAGCGCAATCTGTAAAAAGATGTGTAGATGGATGATATATGCAAGCCACTATTAGAAAACTATAGCCATGCAAGTTAAATCTATAAAAGGTAATCCTCACAGGTGTAAGTAATCTTATAGAAACAAAACTGCAAGTTTCAAATGGCTGGCAACCCAATTCATCGTAGAGTTAGCTGATGACCCAAAGTGGAATGTGACTAGATTTCGGAAGGCTGTGATGTAACGCCCCATTTTAGGGGTTAGAATATTCTTTCTATTTGAATCTTGGCATGCATTCATGGCATTTTTCGGGTACATTGGTATAATTAACTTTGGAGTGATTCGGACAATATTAAGATATTTTTTTATCTATTTATAGTATTTTTTGGATACGTCAATGATTTTTTAGAAAGTGTTGGTAACGGATTTAATTTTTTT
>JANZLD010000003.1:65429663-65453517 GCA_026413575.1 Erythroxylum carthagenense
GCCACCCTCGCGGGGCACGGACTCGGATGTCACCAACGATATCGGGTTCGGGTCACTCGGGAGTGGGGTGTTACAGTTATTATGTTGTTTTTTCAATTTGACAATATTTGTTTTACCGTGCTTTAAGGTGTTTTTTAGTTTAAAAAGTTAAAATGGATTTTTGCATTTTTTCTTTGAACAGAAAAATAGTTCTTACTTCCAAATCTTTTTTAAGGATAAAAGTATCTCAGATTGTACAATTTTGAAGAAAATTAAATGACATTTTCAAAATTTTCTTTTTTTAAAGTAATGATGAGAAGGTAACCCATAAACAAAAATTTGTAATTTTTTCACCAATTAAAAGTTAGAAAGTATAACTATCAAAAAATGAAATTTCTTTCTTTTTTAATCTTGTTTCGTAAATAATTTTTCTTTTTTAATTTTTCATAAATTAATAGTCATGAAGTACAATTGTGAAAATAAAGTTATTTTTAATATTTTTCCTTTTTTATTTATTAACGGTTAAAATGTAATTCATACTTAAAATAATTTTTTTAAATAGAGGACATAATGAAATAAAGCAAAAATTATGAGTGTTTAATGTATTTTAGTCAACAAAAGACTAAAAGGGTATTTTTGTCTTAAAAAATGCAATATGTATAAATATGATGATGTCATCATAATGTTGGGTAGAAAAGTCTTTTTAAATTTTAAACTCCTTTAACTAATGGTCAAAATGAGCAATATGTCTATTTTTAAAATAGAGGAAGACATAATATACCAAGAGATAAAATACAGGAGGGTTAATTGTATTTTTGCCTTATTATGACTATCCGTTATTTTATACAAGAAAATTATAAAAACAAAAATTAATATTGTGGGGTTGGACCTTGGGCCAATTGAAAACAAAATTATGAAAATAATCAATGTTTTAAAAATCAAAAGTTAAATTGATAAAACAAAACGTTTAAAATTTAAAATGTTTAATCGGAATTAAACCACCACAAAATTAGTTAAAGATTAAATAAAATTAAAGAATTTAAGAATGATTAAATTTAATGTTAAATTAAAAAAGATATTATTAAATAAAAATTAGTTATTATTAAAATAAATCAAATAAAAAATTGAACCGTTCAAAAATAAAATTTTATTTGTTCAATCGATCAAACTTATTATATTTTTTACTCATCGGTAATTATATATATATAAAAAAAGAAAAGGATCTTGATTTTTTAGGTGGAAGTTCGACCTCCACCACATATACAAAGGATATTCCACGTAAGCAAGTAAGTGGATTGGCATATCCTACGTGGGCCAATAAATAATCCTACTTAAGTTACGTTAGCCAATCAAAGTCTACATATAGATTTGCTTATATCCATCTCTCTCTCTTATTATTCTCACTTCACTTCACAACCTCCATTTCTCTTTAGAACTCCAAGAAAAAGCGCCATGGCTTCCAATACATTGATGAGCTGTGGCATTGCCACTGCTTTCCCTTCACTACTCTCCTCTTCCAAGTCCAAATTTGCTTCATCTGTTCCACTTCCAGGTGTCAATGGCAGCTCCTCTCGTGTGGCCATGTCTGCAGATTGGATGCCTGGTCAACCAAGACCTCCTTATCTCGATGGTTCTGCTCCTGGGTAAAAACAAACGTGTCTGGTTCTTTTAGTCCCCTTACGTTGTTCGTGTGTTCGGTTTCTTAAATGTTCCTTACGTGTTTGTTTCAGTGACTTTGGGTTCGACCCACTTCGGCTTGGTGAGGTTCCTGAAAACCTGGAGAGGTACAAGGAATCTGAACTCATTCACTGCAGATGGGCTATGCTTGCTGTTGTAAGTTGAAGTGACTCTTTTTTAGTTTTCCAAGTGCTAACATCCATTAATCCAATTTTCCAAGTTCCAATGACTCTGGAGATATGTAATGACCTTCCTTTTAAGGTTTCTGTCAAAACCTGGAACATGAATATGGTAACCAGAAGACATTGCAATGGTTGTGAAAAAACTGAACTATCTCCTGTATTGCGTGCACATTGCAGCCTGGAATTCTATTACCAGAGGCTCTGGGATATGGGAACTGGGTACAGGCTCAGGAGTGGGCTGCAATTCCAGGTGGTCAAGCCACATACTTAGGACAACCAGTTCCATGGGGAACGCTTCCAACAATTTTGGTGATCGAGTTCATAGCAATTGCCTTCGTTGAGCACCAACGTAGTATGGAGAAAGACCCTGAGAGGAAGAAGTACCCAGGTGGTGCTTTTGACCCTTTGGGTTATTCCAAGGACCCGGTCAAGTTCGAGGAGTACAAGGTCAAAGAGATAAAAAACGGTACAAAAACCTTAAAAACCCCAGTCCAGTTCACATGTTTTTTAACGATTAAAGCACTAAACATGTATGAAAATTTTTATTCTGTAGGTCGTTTAGCTCTACTGGCATTCGTGGGATTCTGTGTGCAACAATCAGCTTACCCTGGAACTGGACCTCTGGAGAACTTGGCAACTCACTTGGCTGATCCCTGGCACAACAACATTGGAGACGTTATCATCCCAAGATCAATTTCGCCTTGAACAATTCCGATCTTTTTTATCTGCTCGCTTCTTCACTGTAAAAGTCCCATGTAACTGTTTTGTTTAATGAAAACAGGTTTCCTATGTCCTTGTATGGGCATCGAGTGAAGTACAATTGACTAAACTTGTAGAAACATATAATAATCCGTAAACCTAGTAGTTGATTCATAATTATATAAATTATACGAGATCTCCACTTTTAATAGTTGATTCAGGTTTTAAAAAGTTCTAAACTTTTCAAGTATATTCAAGTTTATTCAAGTCGAATTCGGATTGTAAGAGTTTAAATTTAGTCTAACAAGTCTCTATTTCAAACTTCATATTACATCATGAATGGTAGATTAACTCTTAAGTCCAGATTGATCGGCTTAGTAGTTAATTTATATTTATATATCTAGTTTGAAATCTGCACTTTTAACAGCTGATTCAAGTTATTTCAATCGGATTAAAACTGAGAAACTTCAATCTAACAAGCTAATTATAACTTTTTGAGTAGTTGATCCAAGTTTGGTTAGATCAGATTCAAACTGAAAATTTTTTAACTTCAGTCTAATAAACGGGTTTGAACTTTTTGAGTATGTTTGAAACTGATTGGGATCAAACCAGCCTAAAAACCATAGCCATTACTAGGTTACATTACAAACAATATCTTAAAGTCTTTAATTGGAACCACTCGGTCATAAAGTTCCTTTCACCTGGAACCTTAAGTTTCACGATTTTGACCTTTGAATTTAGAGACAGAGTTGTTAATCTTGAAGCCAAACCACCAACTAAATCACAACTTGGGGACTTCTTAATCGCCTGATGCACCAGAGAATGTGCCTTTTGTCTCCATTGACTAAATCTTACCTCCACTTTGGATGCTTTTAAAAAACACTGTTTTCAGGGTACGGAAGTACTATCAGCTCAACCCCATTAATTTATTTTGAAAGCTCTATCATGGAAGGGACCATTCTGCTATTATTTCTAGATTTGGTCCTCAATTATCAGATACAGAACCGTAATTCAACAAAGTTTTATTATTACAGATGTGTCTGCAATTACAATAAGTTGTGATAACAGACATTGATGGGAGCTGAAAGTTAGGAAACATGTGCATGAACAGCCCACGTTCTGGTATTTATGTTTGTGAATTATTTAACTTTGTTGAGCTGTATGGTCATAAGCAGATGATCTCTACTTGTTGGTAATGAGAAGACTCTCTTAGTGTATCTTCAACCTGATATGGTTTACAATTCTTTATTCACCAACTTGACTCAGAGAAACAAAGTTGCTGTCCTGAGGGCCTAGTTAACATTAACCTGTGTCCTGTCCTGTGTCCTCTTAGTTACAGCCTGGTTCTGCTCAACCTTTCAAAGGAATTACGGCACAATTTCGCCTTTAATTGCATCCGGAATCATTCCGTAAATCGCAATCCGCAATTTAAAACCTTGCATTTTCATGGATTGATATGCTAAAGAGTTAGGACTTGTAGTCAACTAGAGCTACAGGGACTGAAGCAGTTAGGCCTCCTGATTTTTAAATTACAGTTATTTGGATTAACTAACTCTACGTTTGGTTCAGGCAGTCACCTTCCTTTGACTTCTAACTGTCTGAAATCTGAATCTGTAATAAAAATGTCCATAACCCTTCATGACCATCACAAGTTCCTCAAACAATCTCCAACTACTATTCTTATGACAACGGCATTGACATGAAAGTCTCACCATTCCTGTCTGTTTCTCTCCTCGTCGTTCTCCTTCTTGTGCTTCCATGTCTGCAGTTTACGGCTTCTGGGTACGGGTCTTCGGGTCCGATAGCAGCTGCGTTTGGAGAAAATGGGTTCTTCTGCGCGATTGATGCTGATGGGAAACAAGAGATCATTTGTTGGGACAAAGATGATAACTTTTCTGCCTCATCCGCGTCAGCTCACTTCAGCTCTCTCCCACCGATGGCCTCTCTGTCAGGCGGGGAGGGGCTTATTTGCGGCATTACGTCGAACACGTCTCAGGCATTTTGTTTTGATTTATCGAACCCAGGTACAAATCTTGTTCCCAGAACTTTTCAGAACAATTCTTATTCTCAAGTCGCAGTAGGTAGAGATCACGCTTGTGCTATTAAAGGATATTACTATTCCGGGTCAGAGTTTGGGAACGTAGATTGTTGGGAATTCAATGGAACTTCTGATTCCTTTCGCGATTCACATTTTGAAAATCTTATGCTTAGAAGGATAGTTTCTGGAGATGGGTTTAGTTGTGGCATTAGTGAGGAAGGTGTGGCTGTTTGTTGGGGTCCCAGATCAGCTAAATTAGGAGTTTCAGGTACTTCTGTCGATTTTGTGAGTTTAGCCTCAGGAAGAAGTTCTGTTTGTGGGGTTTCTAATGCATCCAGTGAAGTAAAATGCTGGGGGGACTTTAATGAATTTGGTGTTAATCTGGCTGCAAACCAATTTGTGAGTTTAACGGCAGGTGCACGTCACTTTTGTGGAATTCGTAGGGACAATCATGAAGTCGAATGCTGGGGAAGTGTCGATTTGTCTTCGGTTCCAAGGAGTTCTGGATTTATAGCTGTTGCTTCATCAGACTATACTGTTTGTGGGATTAGAGAAGTTGATTTGGTGCTTGATTGCTGGAGTGTTCGCAGGCAATCATCACCAGATTATAGCCCACCTCTGCAGTTATGCAGTCCTGGAGTATGTTCTGCAGGTTCCTGCTCCATTGGGAAGTTCTCTTTCAATGCAAGCATTCTCAATGAGCCAGAGTTAACCAATCTATGTGTTAGAAAGGAGTTGAAGATTTGCTTGCCTTGTGGAACAAATTGTTCCCAGGGCTACTTTCGATCTAGTACATGTAGGGGAAATGCTGACAGGGTATGCACTGCTTGTTCCCTTTGCCAGAACAGCTCTTGTTGGGATGTTTGCGGGCTTCCTTCTTTGGTGAGGGCTCATCAGAAGCAGCAGCAAAATATAAAGAAACTAGTGATTTTCATTGGCTCTTTTGTGTCAGCTTGCTTGTTAGTTTCAGTTGGATGGTTCATTCTACCTAGGAAGAAGACTAAAGGTGAAGAGAATCAAAGATGTTGCTGCTGTTTTTGTGTAGGAAAGCCAGTTGCAGAGGCTGATCCTGACCCCAATCCGCAACCTGTTCTATCTTTAACTGCATATGTTGGGGATGCACAAGTGTTCCGTCTTTCGGAACTGAAAGATGCAACACATGGTTTCAAGGAATTCAATGAGCTAGGAAGAGGGAGCTTTGGTTTTGTTTACAAGGCTGTTCTTTCTGATGGTAGGCAAGTGGCAGTGAAAAGGGCTAATGCTGCCACAATAATTCACACTAACAGTCGTGAATTTGAAGCAGAATTGGATATTTTGTGCAGCATAAGACATAGTAATATTGTAAACTTGTTAGGCTATTGTGCTGAAATGGGAGAGAGGCTGCTGGTTTATGAGTTCATGCCTCATGGCACACTTCATGACCATCTTCATGGTGACCTTTCTCCTCTAGATTGGAGCTTGAGGCTGAAGATATCATTGCAGGCTGCAAGAGGCTTGGAGTACCTTCATAGTGAAGTGACACCGCCCGTGATTCATCACGATATGAAGACTTCAAACATTCTGTTGGACTCTGATTGGGGAGCAAGAATTGCAGATTTTGGACTTTTAAGTGCTAATGACAGGGATTTAAATGGAGATATGGAGAGTGATGTGTACAATTTTGGAGTTGTTCTGCTAGAGGTATTAAGTGGACGGAAAGCATACGACCGGAATTGCACACCTGCCGGTGTTGTCGAATGGGCGTTGCCTTTGATCAGAAGCGGAAGAGCAGCTGCCATTATCGACCAGAATGTAGCTCTACCTCGAAACGTAGAACCTCTCCTTAAACTTGCAGATGTAGCTGAGCTTGCTTTGAGGGAGAATCCCAGTGACCGTCCAACAATGTCTAATGTGGCAACTTTGTTGGATCAGATTATGACAATGGGATTGACATTGTAAGACCTTATTCTATTCTATCATTCATTCATCAGGGTTCATTCCTCATCTCTTGATTCCCTTGTAAATTGGAGCATACACAATTGCTTAACAATTATTTCCAACTTCACATCATGTTTGTATCAACATCACTAGCCCCTTTGCAATGAATTTTGGAAACTTGCAACTTCACATCATATTTGTACTAAGAAAAGGGGAAAATGGAAAAAAAAAAAAAAAGATGGCCTTACAAATAATAAAGGGTCGTATCATATGTATTAATTATTATTTTTGTGTTTAGCTTTAGCTTTTGAATTTGAAACCTGTACTTTACTGAGACACCGTACACATGGTCCTTTGTTTTTCACTGACCTATCACATTCAGTGTTTGCCTATTAAAGAAGCCAAGTGTCATGTCCTCTATATCTTTTTTTGGGTAATACCAAAAATATATATTTTATATATCATTAAGTAAATAAGTAAAATTTGTAAATTATATATTTTAAATCAATTATTTAATACTTTAAAAATTAAATGGTGAATTAAATTTAATTAGTATTTACAAATTTAAATGTATCTTCACTTCTAACTAAGTTTTAACTTTTAGGAAAATTCTAAGAATTTTTATTACTATTTGAAATTATAACCTTTTATAATAAGCCTTGGCTTGGCCTGATTTTGGTTCAGATTAACTACGCTACCGACGGGGTACGGACCAAAATAATCTAGCAAGACCGGACCACAGGTTGAGGTCAGACTGAGCATGAAACTACCTGACCCAACTTGTGGGCTAATCAGAATGACAAAAATAATATCATCTTATAATTTTTTAAGAAAATAATAAGGATGGGCTGGGCCAGGATTGACCTAGGCTCGACCGACCTATTGACATCTCTAATGAAAATTCTATTGAAATGTTGGGCCAAAATGAAAAAGACTTCTATTGTTGCTAGTTAAAGTTAATTTTAGTCAAAATACTTAAATTTGATCCTTATATATCAAATTTTCTGAATTTATGTTAGTAATCGATTGTCATCCAGCAATGGATTATTTACATACTCAATTTGTCAAATATTTAGCATCTAAAATTGAAAGAAGAAGATGATAAAGATATGATAATCAACTCAATGTCAAGTTTCATATTATTTTCAAATTAAATATTATGAAACAATATCAAATTTGATTTGGAATAGCATTTTAGTTGTCTCTTTTTATCATAATTTGTATATTTATTTACATATTTTATCTTGTAATGATAATTTTTACCATGTCTTATATGTATTTTATTACTTAATTTATATGTTTAGTTCTACGCATTTATTAATATGTTATATTATTATTAATTTGTACTATAATATATCAAAAAAAACATTAGGGATGACAATGAGTTAGTTCATGGGTCAACCCTATCAAAATTTTTAAAACAATTTTTTAAGATTAAAAGTGTAAAACAACATTTTTTTAATTGAGTTTAAATCTAGGCTGTTCAGACTTAGATCTAACGCTTCTAAACAAAACGATGTTATTTTATTTAGAATAATTGAATATCGAATTGATCTAGGCCTAAATCTGGGTCCTAAATCGGTTGATTGAAAACACTCGAAAGACTCATGAGTTGACCCAGCAATACCTGTAAATATAAACCTGTAAATTATTGAATTTCCGCATTTCAAGAGGAATCTTATTAGGAATTGTTATTGTTTATGTTTGTGTTTACTACTTACTTTATATTTTAAATTTAGAAACTGACCTTTAAATTGAATGAAACCCTACGTCCTAGTACTCTGATTGTCATGCTTTTTCTAGTCATTCTGAATAACCTACCCTCTTGCTTGCAAACGCACAAACCAAGTCTTACCTGGCAGCTTTTCTTTCACTTTTCTTTGGAAACCTCAAAACTTGAACAAAATGACCGGCTTCTTTCAACCTAATTCATTCACACATTTATGAAGTCACGACTGATTTATGAAAACTAAGCATATTTAGGAGAAACATGTAATCCTTTTTTTCTTAATTAAGAGGCATTTAATATGTTTAATTATTTCAAACCATTAAGAATGTATGATAAATTAGCTTGATTTCATCTCAACTCGATTAAAAGTCTTAATTAAATTGAAATTTAATATAAAATTGATAAATTTTATAATTTAAAAATTATTATAATAAGTTAAATTAAAATCAAATCAAAATTAAAACTCTCATTACTTTTCTTTATTTTCTAAAACACTAATTTACTGTATATGTAAATCCCTACGAAACTACAAGACAAAGCTAGCTAGCTAGGGTTTCGACATTCACAGCACCCACTCTTCACGCTTTGTACACATGATCTTACAGTGTTTTGATGTGAGCCAAGAACAAAGTAGCTAGGGTTTCGAACACACAAAAGAGCTGACTAAGAGAAACGGCGGGGATTATACATAGAACTACTAAATGCTTCTCAAAAGTAGAGAAGAATAACACAAAATGTATGGGAAAGAGTACAACATCTCTAACATAATAACATGCGTGTCTCTTTTCTTTTCTTTTTTTTCTTAGCTTTTCTCGAGGAGTAATGAGTATCCCTACCATATACATACAGAACAAGTAATATAAATTTTGTATTTTTTTTATATAAATTTACCTAGCCTCAGTTCCTGGTCTCTTGGAATATGTGTGATGAACTTGGTTGGCCATTATACAACCTAACTTCAAAAGGGTTGGTAATGAAGAAGCTCTTGTTATATAATCCAATCAAGTCTTCTGTTAAGTTGTTATTATTATAATATTATGATTAAATCTACTATGCTTAAGTTGTCTAAATTAAACAAACTGTTAATTAAAATATGTTAAAAAAGCTCAAATTTTGTTAAAATAATTATACCATGATTTAATATTGAAACAATTGTTCTTTATAAATTAAGTAAAATATCAATTATATATTTTTTTAGATTTCAAAATTTTCAATAAATTAAAATAAGTGATTGAACCATAATTACAATATTATAACGATTATAGAATAATTAAGATGTTAATTAAAGTACTTTACATTAAAGAGCTCTCAATTTTATAAACCTTTTTTTTAAGGATGAAACAGATCAGAAGAAGTGCGGAAGCTGGCAGGCACATGACAGGTCTGAGACCTGCCTGCTCTCATCATCACAATATGTGGGTCGTCGGTGAGTTTGTGAATATGTGCGTGCGTGAATGTGTTGTATCGAGTGTGCAGTTCGAGGCGTATAGAAGAAGAGCAAGGTTACAAAAATGGCCTGTCAAGCTTGCTTGAGTCCAAGAAACTGAGTTCTATCATACATGTATATTAGAATATGTTAAAATATAAAGTGAGAGTTTGTGTCACGTTGGAGAAAGAGAGGAAAGCTGAGTAACATATAAGTCTAGTGGGCTACTCCATCTATCACCAATTGGTTTTAAGATGAAATCTCACTTAGACTTGTATGTGGTCTAACTTTCCTTCTCGTGTTGACCTGTAGGCCCATTATAAATTTTAACATGGTATCAGAGCAAGTTGATCTTATGTTAGTTGTTAACCTCTCGAAATGATAGATTATGTCACATGTTAGATCCACATGTGAAGGGGGTGTGTTAAAATATAAAGTAAAAGTTTGTTCCACATTAGAGAAAGAGAGAAAAGAAGAATAACATATAAATTTAGTGGGCTATTTCATCTATCACCAATTGATTTTAGGATGAAACCTCACTCAGACTTGTATATGGTCTAACTTTCCTTCTCGTGTGGGCCTATAGGTTCATTATAAATTCTAACAAAATATACGTATATATGTATAGATACAGAGCATAAAAGGGTTTGCTTAGGGTTGGATCGCGATAAAGATGAAGATGATCAGTAGAATATCAAAACAGGAGAGACACTTAGATGCATACAAACAGAGTGGAAGATACCCGTAAGTATAATCTCTGACACAATGATTCCCACACTTAGTTGCTTCCAACACTATACACGATAAAAGATTTAATTTTTTTAATTTTTTTTCCAATTTTAATAAACATCTTTCAACAATCTTTCCTTTTTGCTTTTTGGATCGTTTACCATTTTCTACATACAATAATGAAAACAAATTCGACCACCTTCTTAATCTTGCAGCCTTTTCAAAGACACAGAAGGAAGATCGATTCCTCTATCAATTCACCTGCTCACCACTTTCTTTAATACTCTTTTCTTTTTATATATATTTTATCACAGGCATGCACACATCAACTTGTTTTGTTGCATCCCAAGTGGACTCACAGTTGGTTTTTTAAGTATCAAACCAATAATTAATAATGAAAATCTTGAATTAATTAATATTTTAGTTTGATTTTTAACTTTTTAATAAGCTTTATTCAATCAGTTTATTAATTAATCGACTATTTTCTAAAACTAATCATTTTGTAAAAACTAAAATAAATCCATTAATTTTTATTTAATTGTCTCTTTTTCAATTAAATTTTATATTTTTCGATATGTAAAGATAATTTTCTTCAATTATATTTCAAATTCTTTAATTTCAATATTTAACCGATTTTATAACAATCTAATATCAATTGAATCTCTTAAACTTTAAATATTTTATCTTACCGATATAATTTTCGGTCCGATTTTGAAGACAATGTTAAGTATATCATTTGTTGGTGTATAGATCGAATTGAAGAGTTTTTCATTTTTTTTCTTTATTTTTTTGAGTTTCTTTAAGTTCATTTGTTTTTTAGTTTCCCCGTATGACATTTCTTGTCATCAATTCTTGTCCGTGAGCTTTAACTTTTGTGTTGGTTTTTTTGTGAAACAAGCATATATATGCATAGTACATACTTTTTTTTTTCCTTGCTAGCCCTTTGAGTGTTACTATTTGCTTAGTTAAATTTGTTAACACTCGACCCAAGTTTGAGATTATTCATATTTATAAGACTCTAATATGAGTTATAATTTTTTAATTCATATTTACGTTACGAATTATAATTATAATTACAATTATATTATGTTGTATTATTCAATTTGTTTGAAATTATATGTATTGTTTGTGATTTCACAAACTATTGTATCAAGAGGACATAATATATGACAACAATTATCTGTGGGAATCTGACAAAAAATAGGATTGGAAATTTTCGTATGACAAGAACAGTGCTGTCGACTTCATTTTGGAAGGCGAAGCATATAGGTCAAAAAAAAACAAGTTGAGAACAAAGAAACCTTAAGTACAAAGAAATGAGACGAGACAGAGTCTTGTCAACTCATCCACTAGCAAAGACAACTTATAAGTGGAACTTTTTTTTTTTTTTTTCAGTGATGATTATTAATCTCTTACTAGTCTTGACATGATATACGATTGATACAATCGTCCGCTAATTTAGGGTTTTATGCACAAAGCTAGGGTTTCACTTGTCTTTTCATTCTCAAATTTGCATTTTGATAATTTGTCTTATGAATAATTCGCTGAAACTTTGGAGTAACCGATAAGATTACTCATTTGTAATTGAAAAGTTATGCATTCGAATCACAAAAATAGACTCTTTGTATAAGTATAAAGAGAAGTTTACGTACAATTAATGTCCCTTTATTGACTATCATAAAGTGAAAAATCTTGTGCATTGAAGTCCTTAATTTTTCAATGACTATCTTATGAATAATTCATGATGGAAGAAAGGATTCAATATTTTCTAAAAGGCACTCAAATCAGCAAACATAATTGATCCAAATCATTTTAATCTAAATTTTTTCAGTCAGATTTTAACAAATATTAGAAAATAAAACATTATGAACAATTTACTGGTGCAGTGCTAAAGGAGTTGTAATCTAAGTTGAAAAACGGAAGGTTAAATATTCTTAAAATTATTTTTGTGGAAAAATTTTTAATTATTTTATTATTGAAAAATTGTGTTATAAATTTTTTATGGTTTAAGAAACTTTAGAAAAATCCTCTAAATTTTAAAATTCTTTAAGGAAAATTCTTCTTCTTAAATTTAGTTAAAAAAAATAACAATGAACTATATGTAGTATGAATATCATGCATGAATTAATCAAATATTATTGACATAATATCTCAACTCAGTTCTTTAATCAGATTCAAATTAATTAAATTTGACTCAAATTAATAATTTAAAATAGTTCTAATAAATTATTAAATTGAGTTGATTTTAATTAGTTTTGTTTAAATTTAAAAGTTAGATTTAATCATTGTATAACTAGCATTTGATTGGTCCACATATGATGCTCAAGTATGTGTGCTTCGCCATTCTTTTTTAATCAAAATATAAAAGAAGGGGTTTTTCTAGAATCCTGAAAACTATTATTTTTTAATTTTAAATATTAGCAGAGCTTTTCAAAAAAATTTAAATTGCATAAGAGTTTTACATCTTTAACCTTACAAATAACTTAAAATTTTTTAATATTAAAAAATAATTTGCTAAAAAATATAAAAAATTAAATGGTATAACATGAAGAAAAGGCAAGGTATAAATGTGAAGAGAATTTATAGATGAAGTCAAAAGGATAATGACATGAGGAGATAGGCTTAAGGTGGCCTTTAATTCTTGACTTGGGAGCATATCTTTGTCTCTTATATTAATATAGACCCACACAAGGGTGTATAGGTGTTGAATGGCTAGGGATCAAAGCAACTGATAAGTGTATATCAGCTTCCTATGTCATTTTTTAGTTTTTGGTCCTCAACTTGGCACCATATGTGCTTTGAACTCTCTTTCATAATCATACAATAGTTCCCATCAAAGCTAAATCATCAAATCTTGCTTTATCAAAGATTTTGTAGATCTTAACTTTAGTTGGGTCCCAAAACTCTTACAAAGTAAGCCATTTCTTTTCAAATTCACTTCTAAGTACTCATTTGGGTTTATTCACTAATTTGTTGCTTAGCTTGAAAGGAATTATTACTTTGGGTTGATTTAGTAATAAAAAAGTGTTATAATTGATAATAATTAAAATAAATCTTATTAAATTAAACTTAGTAAACACTATTTGTTAATTTATAATTAGAAGTAATTAACTTCGCGATCATTCCTAAATGAACATAAATGATATCTTTTATATAGAGTTAAAAAGAAAATTTGAAAATTTAGTGACTTACCCAAGTTAAAGCTTATTAATATTCTAAACAATTATTAGGTTTAAATAAATAGAATAATATGTTTTAATTAGTAAATTAGAATGGCAATTATAGCTCTCTTTAATATAATTGATTTGACCAGTTGTAATATCAACTATTTATTTAAAAATATTTAATAAAATTAAGTTTTTAGTATTAACAAATTACAATAGACATCCCAGTATAGTACCAAATTGCAGCACTTCCTTGGTTTATTTATGAACATTAAGCTACTTGGTCTTGAAATTCGTATGCCCTAAAAAATCCATCCAAAGAATATTTGTTTTTTCAGATCTGAAACGAAGACAGGGAGACATACACGACGAACCTGACAACTTTTGTTTTTGATGTCAACCCTCAAATTCCATTGGTGGCCCTTCTTAATCAAAAACAAAAACAGAAAATATAAGATTCTTACAAAGACACTGACTATTCGTAGAACATTCAAAATATAAGATTGTAAGAATCATTGAAAATTTTTGGTTACATGGTCGTGTGACAATTGCAAATGGAGCTGTTGATCAAACAGCTGGCTAGCTAGCAGAATCATTCATAATGTAATCCAAAAGTTGCTGCAAAATAAGAACCAGACACGTATCCAATCAGAAGAGGAAACAAAACCTATGAGATAGAGATATAGATCTTCTTCAGATTCCTCAAACATTGTTCATGGTTTGAATAATTTTGTTCATATTTTAAAATTTATCCCTTATACATTAATTAAAAAAGATGCATAATAAAAATGGTGATATACATAAACTTGTTTCTTTTTTTTTATTTTTGTTCCTTTTTTTCACTTTATCTTAAACAAAAGGAGAATAAGAGAAAGTAGAGATAGAGAGAATCCATGTGTTTCCAAGCACTTCCAGACAAAGTGAGCTTCAGAGGAGAAAAGCAACCTTTGCTTTACCACCTAGAAAAGGAGATTTCAAAACCACCACAGAGGGTTAGCTTAGGAAATTGAGTGGTTTAGTAACCCAACCCTACACTCATTTCCCTGTCTCTCTAATGATGATGATGATGATGGTGGGGTGGTGGTGTCTATATTTAGTTGCAAGCTTGTGGGTGCAACCATGTCCATATCTTCACACCTTTTCCTTCTTTTCCTCTCAAAAAAACCCCATAAATTTAGCCAAACCTCCATGAGTTTAGCCACTGGTTTGCTTGTTTTGTGCCAAATCATAAGGGTTTTGTGGGGCTTGAAGCCTCCATTTGATTCTGACCCAGTTTCTGCTTTCCATAGATCTCTCTATTTAATCTCCTCCATAAATAAAAATTCCTCTCCTTCTCACCTTCTTCTTCAATCCCTTTCCCTCTATCTCTCTCTCTCTTTCTCTCAACCCTACTTCAAGGTCATCAGATGATGCTCATCCTTGGAGAAGATGATCTCTAGCAGCAGTAGTAGTAGAACCCGTACATATGCACGTCTAGCTAGAGTTTTCATGTATTCATTAAAAAAAAAAGTACTCATTTATATGTTTATATGTGCATGCTATGTATTATTATATATCATGCATACAGATCGTATGTGCCTGGCTCCCTGTATGCCATTTGCAGAGCTCATCGGAGCATCGATGGCCTCCGTGGATGGCGTATGAGGAGCCAAGCATATGTTCCCATGTGTATTAGCACATGATATGAACATATTTTGCAGGTTTATCTTCATCTTATTATAGTTTAACTAGTTGTTAACTTTGAAGACTCAAGGTTTTGTATCGTAATTCACAAAGATTCAGGTACTCTCGCGTGTAAGCCAAGGTACTTTTAGGTTGATGCTTATCTTCTTACCACTTTCTAGGGTTCTTTATTAGGGTTTTTGATGTGATGTGATGTTTCTTTACAGAGAATATTATCGATAGTTTCTTTCAGGAATAATTCCTCCTTCGCCTGATGGCCTCGGTCGCTCACGCTGCGGCTAAGGCTCAGGTTATTACTTTCTTTAAGATTGATTTCCCATCACATGACAAGCTTTTCTTCTTCTTGGAAATGGAGGTCCTGTAAGAAAATTAACACATACCCTCTTCTTCTTTTTTCTTTTGTTTTCTGACAACCTAGGAGTTACATACTTACATAGTTACATTACATGTCGCCTATCCATCTTGTAACATGCGCTTTATCTAATGGACAGCTCAGGTGATTCATGGCCACAGATTCAGTGTCCGTGAAAGCTTTTTTGCCTGAAAAAGAGGGAGAAAGAAAAAGAGTCCCATAAGCCCAGGGTCAAACCCGAAAGCTCACAATCCAATATGTGATATCATGAGCAATAAAAAGCCTCTGCAGGTCATTGTATCTGTCGTTATCAGTTTCATTAATTAGTTGAAAGTCACTTAACAAACAATTGTCTGGTTTTGATCGAAACCGGGTTAATGTAAGCCATTTTGATCCAAAAATCCTTGGCTTTTCTTCTGTTTTCCAGTTCTATATAATGATATCCATATATATAGTCCAAGTAGCTCATTTTCAGTTCAGATTGAACGTGAAAAGCTCCTGAAACTGAAAAAGGAGCTGATCAGCTGAGCAAGTAGGGTAAAACTGTTGCTAACCAGAAGAGCTTCACATGATCGTGTAAGATCAGAAACATAGAAACCCTCAACTTTGTTATATCATTACTTTTATAAGACGCATTTAAATCTTATCAAGAAGAAGCTGTTCTTATACGTTAAACCTTTCCTATATGTAAGCTCCATGTCCATGACCTAAGATCACCTGCAACACAGTCCTCATATGCTTAGGGTAATCTGCATTAAAAAAACCATAGGCTGGCCTAATCATCACAAGCCCCTGTTAGCTTATTGGGAATAGTCTTTTCTCTTCAAAGTACTAATCATATAGCCTTAAAAAAAAATTCAAAATCTGTGTTTTTATCCTCTCTTTTTCTTGGTCTTGAAGAGATTGAAGCGAAAGGCAAAAGAAAAAGGGTTATGGGGAAAGTGAAAGCGTAAGTGCGGATGTGTGTTGTTCCAGGAGCAGCAATTATAGGGTTAAAGAGCAGTGGACCCCACACAGCATTTCTTGTTTCTTTCTGATTGGCCAATAGGGAATATTGGTATCCAGTCAAAGCAGGTCAAAAGGACATGTTGGTCAGGAGAAACAAAGGACCACCTTTCAAGATCTCCTGAAATCAATTGTGGGGATTTTGGGGGGCACCATTGCAAATTTCTTCTCTCTTTTTTTCTCTCCTTTTTATACGTGATGATTCATAGTCATCATCACTTTGTCTGTGCTTTTTTTGAGTGATTCAATTTGTGAAAATAATACAATTTTCTGTTAAAATCTCCTTAAAAATGAAATTCTAAGTACATGAATGTACGTAGAGTGGAGTGTATGTAGTTTACAAGCAAGAGATTCTTATGCCATCTAAGGAATTCACAATTTATACATAAATAACCATTGAATATAACTTTGAAGTTATAAGATCTTTTTGAGTTTATAATGCACTCTAAACAAGAATTCATGTCTAAAAGAAAAAATAGTTCAGATTCTAATAATATCAAGTCACTCGGTTGTAAGTGATTTCCATAATTAGAGAAGATGTAAATGTAATTGTGATAGTTAGGATGTAATTTAAAACCTCGGTGTGTGTTATGGTAAGATGGGTAGGACTAGTTTTGATCCCTTTTCCCTCTTATCGATTTCTAAAAAGAAGAAAGACTAATCATTTTGTTACAGAAAGGGTTCAAACTGAACTTGCTGCTAAGAAGACTGGAGTTGTTTTTGGCCAATTTTGACATTCATAAAGTCTCTGACGAGTCCTGGTTTTGTGATGTCTTTGTTGCTGCTGAAATCGATCTCATTTCTCATCAGCTTAAGTGCAGTTGACATGTTTGGTCGAAGCCCACATTTCTCCTGTACACAGAGCAGACCAACCTTGAGGAATCGAATCGCTTCAGCTTCTGCAAAATTTCCTTCTAACAATGGATCCACCAACTGCAGAAGCATATCTTTCTTGTACATGTCCCATGCCTGTACCCACCATACATTCCATAGAAATAAAGTTGTATGTTTAGATATTTGTGAATATCATTTTTTATCAATCTAATGAATTTTTAGTTTTGTCTTAAACTTGCCAATTGGCATACATATGTAACATGGTACCTTGTCTACAAGGAAGTGCTCTCCAAGCTCCAAGTCGAAATCAATGGCTTTCCTTCCACTGACAATCTCGAGAAGCAACACTCCAAAGCTGTACACATCTGATTTCCTTGTCAAGTGACCAGAGAATGCGTATTCTGGGGCAAGATACCCTCTTCAGAACAAATAAAAACACCATTCAGTAACCTGTTACATATGTATGACCAGAAAAATGCAAAGTCGTGGCAAGTAGAAATTTAGATTCAGGAAAGTTTCTCCACTTACAATGTACCGGCGACCCTTGTACTTATGCGACTGATATTCTCTGGAAACAACTTGGAGAGACCGAAATCTGAAATTTTAGGAGTGAACTTATGATCCAGAAGGATATTGCTAGCTTTTATATCTCGATGAACTATACAGGGATTGATCTCCTCATGGATATGTGCGAGTCCTTGAGCTACACCGATCGATATGTCTCGTCGTACTTTCCAACTTATGAACATATTGTCGAATGTTGTTGTGTTACGAGGATCTGAAGACTTTGTACTTAGGGTACGAGACAGATTGCCATTTTCCATGTAATCGTAGACAAGAATTCTAAAAGAACCATTGATACATCCACCACGAAGGTTAACAAGGTTTTCATGGCTAATGCTGGACATTGAAGCTATCTCGGACATGAATTCTCTTTCTCCTTGTTTTGATTCTGCAGATAGTACTTTGACAGCCACAACTTGCCCGTCTTGGAGTCTTCCCTTTACACCAAAAACCAAACCACACAAACATCATTAACATATACGAGAAGTTTCAGATTCAAGTACGAGAATAAGACGGTATCTTGTACCTTATAAACAGATCCGAATCCACCTTCTCCAATTTTAGTTGATTGATGGAAGGAATTGGTGGCAGCTTCAAGTTCAGAAAATGAGAATTCATTAACGTTTGGAAGATCTGGCATACCTGTAAATCAAGATCTGTGGTCACATAGTGTGAAAATGTAATGAAGTCAATTCGATACCACTTGATAGATTGAGCCATCAGGATTGAAAATCATTTCATTGGAAGAGAAGAACATCAATAATTTTTTGCACCAACTAACTTCTTCCGACAAGATTGGACCCATTACAGAGACTTCCTAGCATATAACCACTACCTAAGCACTGAACAACATTAAATTCTCCATTTCCAGATGCAACTTGACGAATATATAAGTGCAAAAACTGAAGTTGAAGAAACTTAGCAATTTGTCATGTTCATTTATCTCAATACATCAAAAGGTGACCCCGTTAGAGATATTTAGTTAGTATCTTCAGTAACTAAGCACACTTTAACCGTATCAAGTAATAGGTTCTTTGAACATGTAACTAACCAACTTCTTTTTCTTTTCTTTTTTTCATAAATTATAGTTCTTGCCATCCAAACTCATAAGTAAAACACAGTGAGTATGTTAAAGGGGGTTCAGGGACCCTGAAGAGAAAATAGCTTCTCAGATTCTGCAACTTCTTGGACATGAATGGATGGAGAGTGTTTTGAATAATGCAAATAAACAAACAAACCTAAGCTCGGAGAGCAATCGTCACCAGCTGAAATCTTGTACGAGGAAGAAGAGAAGCAGTACTTGAAGCTGAAGCAAGAGTAAGAAAACAACTTATTAACAGAAGAGCTAGAGGAGCTACTGCTTCGTGTTCTTATTCTTTTCTTGACCCTCCTCAAGGGTGAAAAGCTCTCAATATCCATTTTCCAACAAACTCAGTGCAATTCAGAAATTCAAATTACGAGAGTATAGTAAAGAGGAAGAGGTAGAGATGAGGGTAAGACATAGACATGTATATATACATAAATGCACATGATAAGGATTTGTCGTAAGATGGTTCCAATACATGTCACATTACGTAGGGCGGCGCAGTGTGGCATTATTGATTAAGTTGTTTCTTAAGAAAGTCTACAAGCAAGCATTTGTGTGCCATGTTGACTTTCTTGATGGAGGCCAAACTAATCACTATATATGTGAACCCAATAATTGGACTTGGGATTTGGGTAAATTATAAGAAATGTATATGTCTTTGTCTTTTACTAAATTAAATTTTGATGTGAGGTGAGAATGCTTCAACTTGGTTTCGAGCGGCTTGAGTTTACTGATTAAGCCATCATGTTTGGAATCAATTCTTTAGAACACTCTGTTTTAAGCTACTGTATTATTAATTAGTTTGCTAATTGAGTACCCTTTTTTTTAATTGTCCATGAGTATTTTAAGAGAATCTCAATTATGGTAAGACACCTTTAAATTATCCACACTCAGATTAATCCTCGCTCGAATCAGGTAGGTCCCTTACAGGAGACAAAACTCTGGCCCTTAATTTTAAACAGCTGCATACATGAGGAAGATTCGAACCTGCAACCTCACTTAAGCTATAAAAGTCCTTTATCAACTCACCTATGCCTTAGGGTTATTGAGCACCTTATTATTAGGATTTGAGAGAATAGCTCTTTAAGAATGCACATAAAGATTAGAAATAAACCCACCTTATATGGTTTGACCATCATTCAAAGAATTGGAATGGCAAGAGGAACGTACCAGCCATTAATTAGTTATACATCTCAAGCCGTTTTTAATCAAAACCAATTTTGGTAGGATTGAACAAAGAATTGAGGGTCTAATAAGTGGAGAATTAGATGAAATAACATGTAACTTTTAATTAAGTTGGATGTGATGACCTCGCATATTATGCGGCAAGTCCATTCAAAGTAAATGCTAGTCAAGCTTAAGAACAGGTCCTCTTTTAGTTGATCTCTTAGCAGCCCCAATGACCAAATCCAAGTCCTTGTATCTCCTTATCTCTCCCTCTCCTATGATATACAGTAATGAGCTTTTAAACATGTGTTTCACTTATTTTTCAGAAGACCTTTATTAATTTGATTTATTAAAAATTAGAATATTAAAAAAAAATTCACATTTCGTAGGTAATTTTAGCAAAAATTAAAATATAATTTGCACAAATAAACAAATTTATATGGCCAATCCAAATTAATTGTTATAAAAAAACGACAATGTTATAGATATCATTGATCTAAAAATAAATCCATTTTATTGAAAAATAGTAAGAGATTTTTAAATTAGATGAACAATATATCTCACATATAAAGAATTCTTAATAAAATAATTAAATAGAAATTTATTAAAATTTTTAAATATTTTTATACCACAAGATACTTTAAAATAATTTAAAATAATAAACTTAATTTTAAAAATAAATAATAATATGTTACATAATTTTATTTTATATTCAAACATTACAACACATAGTAATAAGAAACAATCCTCAAATTTAATGTATGCATTTAATTTGCCTAATTTCACCCCTTTTTTGCATGAAATTCATAAAGTTTAATTAGTAATTACAAGTTGGCTTTCCTCTAATGAAATGGATAATCTCTGACCCACCTAACCAAAGACATATCATTGCCTCCATCACAAGCTTGTCGTGCCCTATGACCAGGAGAAGAGATTTCAAGTCAAAATTGGTGTCTTGTTTTCTACACTTAAGCCTACATTTAATGCTATGTTTTGACACAGATCCAATTAATCCAAGCCCTGACCATGCATGCATGTTAAGACAAAAATATAAGAATTCCCACGTTTTAAAATACCATATAGTTCATGTAACGATCTTCAAATCATTAAGGCTTACTTCGTTTTTCAAGATGGGAATTATTATTGATTTGGAAGTCCATTTTATCGCCTACTCGACTTTTCTAATTACCTACTATATAGTCTTGGATAAAATAATTTTGGTGAATGAATACGTTACCTCTAGAAGCCTACTGGATCCAAGTTCCTGCTTTTTTTTTCTACCATATAACCCCTAATTATGTTTGGCATTGGGTCGGCCGATTTCGGGTCCATCCAAACTTGAATCCGATTCGAAAATTTTATACTTACGTCTGAACTAAAATTTAGTTGAATTGAATCGGATTAATCTGATTTTGGCTTAATTGAATTAGATCAATTGTTGGAATTGATTTTTTTATATTTAATTTTTAAGGAGATTTAAGATCTTTATATTTGTAAAATTTTAGAAAGAATTTTTGAGAGTAGGTTTTGAGTTCAAATTTTATATACTTAGATTTTTTAATTTCTAAAATACTTAATTTTCTTAAACATGAACTTTCAAATAATTATTCAAATTGTGACCATCATTTTATTTTTGAATCTTTATATAAATATATATCTTTATTTAGTGTATATAAAAATAATATTATGATTTTTTTCATGAACTAAAATTTTGCGATTTCCATTATTTGACATAAATTCTAACAAACTACTAGATTCACTCACTTTTTGTATGGTTTTATAACTATGAATATTAAGCAGTAGTTATACACACATTCAAATGATAAAATTATTAAATACTCAAATATATGGTACTTTAAAATTTTTAATACTAAAAGGATTTAATAATTTAAAATAATAATAAAGAATTATCATTTTTACTCTTAAAATTAAACTAAAAATTAACACATTTTGACCGCATCATAGATTTAAGATTTTTTAATTAAAAAAAAAGACAGGGAGTGAGCAAATTGGTAGATTCTAACTATGAGTGTTGTATGACTCCAGTTTGTTTTTTACTTCACGGTAGTGGATTTTTTTCAGCAACTTTGATAAGGACGATATATAATTAGTCATGTTAGTGTATAATTATTTCACGGTAGTTGAAAATTCTAAAGAATTGCTGTATATTTTTAGTGGTGAGATTGTCATAAAAAAAAGTTTCAACTTGACAGGCATGTGATTTGTTGACAGGCACTTGAGCGCTGATTCAACAAGATTAGGAGATTATAATCTAGCATGTGCTTCGAGAAGAAAATGAGTGTGCATGTGATTTGGTGGAGTAGCTCCGTGATCGACAACGGTGGCTCCTAGAGGTAGTGTAACCTTGGGTCAGTACGGACAATAAGATATATATATATATATAAGCACAAGATCTGGTATCCTTGGCCCTTGACCAAGGAGCCCGTGTGAATATAAAAAAATAAAAGATATGTTGACTTTATCAGCTTTTACTGCTTATCCGGTCGCTGGTTGGTGTAATATTCTATGTTTTAAAAATTGGACCGAACCGGTCGGTCGGATCGGAAAATCGATGATTCGGAGCATGAAACGGTCTGATTTAGCCCGTATTTTTTATGAGTAATTGACCCGTTCATTTTATGATCGGACCAGTAAAAACCGTTGAACCGGTAAAAGAAAGAACCGACTGGTCTATTTAAAATGCTTTGATTTTGATAATTTCAACTTGAATAAATATTATGATTAGTGATCTTTTTTTAAAAAAATTTGATGAAATATGACTAGTGAGCTTTATTATCTTATTTTGTGTTGTATCGGTGAACTTAAAAAAAACTTGTATATTTTAAAGCTTGAAGGTTTAAGTTAAATTTATAATTAAATAAATAATTAAATAGTATGTTTAAAAATTATCTTATATATAATATATATAAAATAAAAATTTATATATTTATTAATCACCGGTTCAGTCACGTTTAAATTCTAATTAAGCCATTAATTATTGAATGAGTTACTTCTCCTATTTAATCACTAGTCTGATTTTTAAAATATGGGAAATATTACTAAAAAAGTGGCATACCTCAGCCCGCACAGTAGCATAATTGGTCATTAGGAAGGTTGTTGAGTGCAAGGTGTGCTCGACTGCCATGAGAGTTTCATCCAATATGTGGCTTCTTATTCGGCCCGGCATTGGGCTCGGGGGTGGGGCCGCCTGGTGGGCGATTCCACCTATGACTGCAAGGAAAAGCACAACACATAATCCGACGATTGTACAATTCGAACATGCTCATAATTACGGCGTCCCAACTAACTCTCTTCATCACAGCATCTGTCACTCAAAACTCTTTAGCTTCCAATTACAATGGCCCTGTTTGGCTGATAGCTGATAGCTGATAGCTGATAGCTGATTCTATCAGCTGTTAGCTGATAGCTGATTATATCAGCTGGTTTGACGAGCGGATTGCATTAGCTGTTTGTTAAAAATGTTTGGTAAAATTGGCTGTTTAGTATTAGCTGTTTAAATGTAAAATGACTTATAAGGACATGACTTTAAAAAATATAAGAATATGAATATTATATATTTTAGTATGTCAATGAATATTCTTATAAAAATTTAGATTTTAGA
>JANZLD010000003.1:65472718-65486121 GCA_026413575.1 Erythroxylum carthagenense
GATCAGAGGGCTGTGATTGTGATTTCACTTTTGCTTTTTGACTGCTTCTTCTTCTTTACCTTCTCTGTGGTCATTCTAAGGTCGGTAAGAAGAGGCGAGCGAGCGAGCGAGCGAGACCAGAGCACAGGTGCTTTTCGATTCTCATACCCAACAGCTTTTGATCTTAACGTATGTTTTTAGGATGCTACTTTGGACAAGTTCGTTGTGATGTTCCTATGGTGCTACAGATTATTAACCGTTTGCACTTTTGTTGCTCTCAAGATACCATTTTTCTAGAAAGAGTTAGAAGTAAAAATTAAGCATATTTTATTAGAAAAAAAGATATATATTATTAAGAATGTCTAAAAGGGTTCGACTTAGAATTTTAACCGGCTAAAATCAGGCTAGTTGGACCGATCATAGCTTAAGTAAAGCTATGATTTCGAACTTTTCTTGTATATGTAGCTGTTTAAAATTTGAAATTAGAGTTTTGTCTTTCACAAGGTACCTATCCGGCTTGAGCGATGATTAGTCTGGATGTGAATAACTTAAAGATATCTTCTCATAGTTGGGATCCTTCTAAAACGACTAGTGGATGATTAAAAAAAACATCATTTTTAAAGTTTTTTTAAAAAATATATGATAAGTCAATCAACTGATGGTCGGGTCACGGGCCGACTTAGGATATTGACATCTCTATATACCATCAACCAAGTTTCGCTAACATGTGAGATTTAAAGAAGTCCAATAATATATAACCTTACTCTTAATTGCCAGAAAAACTATTTCTAATACGCTTACGTGAAAAAAAAAGGACATTTGCTTATACATATTAAAATAAATAATAATAATAATAAATAATGCATATTATATAATTAGCAAATAGAAAATTATAATTTAAAAAATAAAGCTTGTTTATTTTATAATAATAATGATAATAATCACTAAAAATTACTAGTTGCTAATCATGTTATTAATATGGGGAATGGGTTGCTTTCTTGTTTTATTGATCAATATGCCAAATTTCAAAAGTAGACGAAGAAGTTAGAGGTAAAAAAAAAAACATATTTTCATAATTAGTAGGTATTGATTGTTATTATTACTATTTATGTTAGTAAATAATTCTTGCACATATAATTGATTCTATTTTATTACTTACAAATAGTTAATTTTTAAAATAATTATCATCAAAAATAAAATCAGCATACCTAGTACGCATGGTTTCTTGCAAAGGGAAAGTTATAATATACGTAGCATTTTTTTGTATTTTTACAAAGAGTTTATTTCTGTAACTTGAATATGAAGACTCACACTTATTTATTAAAAATATTATAATAGTTAATCATGTAATTGATTATATTTCATTAATTATAAATATTTACTAGTATTATTTATAACTTTGCTAGATTAAATTTTATATAATAATAATAATAAATTATCAACAATTGGTACCATGTAATTGATCTTATTTAAATAAGATGGGTTAGAGGTAAAAATATGCATCTTTTATTAGAAAAAAAGTTATAGAATTAGTAAATATAGATGGTTATATTAAAAGCTAAAAAAATAACGATCATTAAAAATTAAAAATTATTAATCATGTAATTGGTCTCATTTTATTAATATAAGACAAGGGTTTTCTTCTTTCAATCATCAAGACTTTGTGGCATCAATGCATCACTTTATTTTAAGCTTTAGTTAGAAGACAACAAATGAGGCCAATTTGGGTGGGAAAGATTCTATCAAGGATTGAATATACTATTTGCTAAGTCTCGGAGCTTTCTAGTTAATTGATTTAGTTGATTTCTAATTAATTTGTTTATTCCAAATGAACCTTGAAAAGTGTGAGAGGCTATTAGAGCTTGGAAGAAGCCTCCTCTTTGCTTTGGTTCAATTAGTATAAAGAAAATAGAGTACTATGCCTTTGGATTGAATTTCAAGATGTCTTTACTCAGTTTTCTTTTTTATTCATTTGTTTGCTTTCTTCCCTTTTCAATGGTTGAAAGGCATGAGCATATTCCACTTAGAAAGTCTTCTAAAGATCACATTGCATGAACTAATCAATCTCTAGTATTTCCAAATGATTTAAAAATAGTAAATAGTAATAGGTTTAAATAGATCATTTTGAGATCAATTAAATTTATAATACAAATTCGAGCCTATATCTGGTTGAATTTAGATATTAAAACTCAAATTTAGAATCAACTAAGTTGAATTTAACTTGATAACTTTAAATTGAGTTCGTTTTAAACTAATCTATCATTTTTAAATAAATTTTTTAATTAGATTGAATTCTAAGACAACCTTTTCTCTTTAGCAGTTTCTTTTGTATTCATTTGTTTGCTTTTTTTTTTCTCCTTTCAATTATTGCAATCAATACAAAGGCATGAGCATATTCCACTTGGAAAGTCTTGAAATGATCACATTGCATGAACTAATCAATTAGGTTTAAATAGTTTAATTGGAGACTAATTCAACTTATTAATTAATTTTGAAGTGTACAAGATTTATTAAATTATTATAATTAATTAAACTACAAAAAATATTAAACTTATAATTTATACTCAGCTCTGAATTTTTAGTTATTGAAACTCAATTGTAAGTTTAATTAAACTGAATTTAACTATTCTACTTAATTTATCATTTTTAAATAAACCAAAATTTTGTTTCGATAGAAATCAAACATCACAAACCCATCTACTACCACTCCCTCTTATTTGCAAAGACTTTATCAAATTTCCTAGCTTCTAAACAATCATGATAACATCTTGAACATATTCCATACATTCCATATAAGCTCTAAACAAAAGAGTCCAAATATGAACTTATGCAATATTTATATAAACAACAATAACAATTCCAATACACAAGGCTCGGTTAGAATTAACAATACTTCTTTATCTTTTAAGTTGTTCTGTCGGATTGATTGCTCAAGACCTTTGGTCTCTACCCAAACTCGATGAAAAAAATAGAATCACTTATTATAGACTTATTAAGAATGATTATGATATAATTCATGACCTATTAAAAGTAGAAGGTGCTCTAGTGAGATCCTCACGGACATAAAAAAATTGTAGTCAATTTAATAATAACCAAGTGACATTGCTTCTTCGGGAAGGAAGCTATAATTGTAAACCATGATCGAATCTATAGAAGCATTAGCTTATACATTCCTCTCAATTTCAACTTTAGTAATTTTCATTTTACGATATTTTTTCATGAATCACCCAAATTTCTAACTAAAAAGATGAAATACGTAACTTTTTTTTACATTTTACAAAGAGGTTATTTTTATAATTCAAACCTGTAATTTTCTAGTAACAAAGAAATAACCACCTTATCTATATAAGAAGATGAGAAACATGAGGCCAACAAAAGAAATAAAGTTATTCTTCTGAGGTTTTTTCATACAAAGAGTCTAACTTTGAGAAGATAAAAAAGACAACAATCTTTTTTCATTAAAAGAGGAGGAGAAAAAAAATTATTATTTTTTCAGCCTAAAACCTTAACAAGCATCAAAACAATAGCATATGATGATTATTTTGTTTTTCTTTCTTTGTTTCTTGGTTTCATGGCCTTGGAGATATAGTTGGAGTGGACACCACTATGCCTGTCGTCTGGCAGGCAAAGTATCCCACTAAGATCTTCTAGCTTACATGCATATTTACTTTAACTTTGTCCTTTTCATTGAAACCATCTTCCTCTGTTGCTTCTCTTCACTTTCAGAAGTAAAAGCTACTCTTACTCACACATTCCTTCCTCCGTTCTCTTTGCTTATGTTACACATAAATATATGTTTTACCTGCATTTCCCATAAGAACTTATCATCAGAATTGACAAAAAAAGAATATATCAAAACAAGACAAGAACGAGAACAACAACAACAATATCCACTGGGCCGGGAAAGATTCAATGATATGTATCCTTACCTCCATTTAATAGAGAGGTTGTTTTTGATAAGGGAAAGAACGGAAACATAACATCAAAAGAATGTTTTTTTTTCGCTTGTCTTTCTTTTTAAGAAACACTTAGAGATTAATCACTTTTATAATCTTTGGATTATTGAAAAAAGAGCATTCAAATGTTAGCTCATGTTTCTGTAGATACCCAGATACTTCCTTTTTTTGTTCATGTCTATTCATCATATGCCCAACACCTAACATTAAATTATAGAAGACGGTAAGAGCTAAGAACCACACAAGAATCAAAGCAAATACTTCGTCTTCTTGGCCCTCAACGTGTGATGGGGCTAAGGACTGCATGTCTGTACCTTTGTAGAACTCCAACATTTACATGAATAAGAGAATAAGACATTAGAGTACTACACAAACGCATGGATAGATTCCTGCTACGTGTGCTAAGTGCCAACCAAACGGAAAGTCATAAATCAAAGTCAGAAATGAAAAAGGGAAGACAGAAATGACCAAAGGCCTAGTGTTCAAAAAAGTGAAACAACCAAAGTATGTATGATCACAAGGAAACCAGTAACTTTTGGGTACTATTGATATGAGACCTTAATAATGATTTGATTGCATATTGGAGATGATCAAGAGAAAAGGGTTTTTTTGTTACTGTTGTTATTGTTATTGTTCTGTAGATTAGTAAAGATATCTCAATGTCGGTAGACCGACATTATGAGAGATATCTTCTTTTATCTTCCCTCTGGCATGTCATCCAAAGATCAATGAGAGCCTATATGGCACACTAAATCACACACTTACTTGGTTAATGGTAATTTTGATTAAAAGTTTAAGACCAAAAGAGCAAATAGGCTTAGCTAGAGAGTAGTGAGCTAAATGTGTTTGTTCAAATGACAAGAAGCAACCCATTATCTAAAAGGCTAATCATCAACTGGGTCACTCCAAATCATTATGTCTTTAAGAGATACCAATGTTTCTTGATACTCCCAGCAAGGCAAACATTTTTTAGGGTTTAAGCTTTTAGGGTTTATAAGTTCAAGACATCAAAACTTCCCCACATATTATAACAAAAGCGTTCCCAACTTGATTGCTTCTACTAAAGATGGCATTTAGAGTGAATTAAGTAATGAAACAGAAAGTGGAACATACCTCTTTTTAAAAGAATGTTATTAAAATAGTCCTAGGTGGGTTTTGAAGGAGCTTGCTTGAAGGCTACAGTGGGAGCAACTCTGCTACTCCTCCTCTGATGCTCAAGCACAAGTTCAGTTGCAAACCAATCAAGTTTCTCAGAATTGCTCTGTTCTCCAATCCTTTTGCCCCCAAAAAGAACAGACTCTACATTTTTCTGCTTCAACATTTCCTCAGCTATTCCAATCAACATCTTCACATTGTCTGGACTGGAGTCATTGTCCACATTTGGTCCACGCCCACCTAAACTGGACCCATTTGCCTGTCACACACACACAAGGTAATTAGAGTCTTAAGCAGATCCAATCAACCAATTATCCTAAATGAAAGCAAAAAAAGAACCAATGAATACATACATAAGAGAAAGAATGCAAGTTATGACACCTAAGAAGCAAATTTTCCAACATTTTATTCTAAAATAAACTGCGAAAGAGATACGGTCAACAAATTAATATTACTTGTGAAGTACGGCAATTGTTAGGAAATAATCGAGCTCGGATTCAATCACTCTTACCCCCTTTTCATTTAAAGAAGGGATCATAGGAACTCATGTTTTATGCTACCTTAGTGAAAATGCCTAGTGTAAGAGTAATAGCACCAAAGCTTTAGTTAGGGTAAAACTACTATGTAATTGTGAAAATTGAGTAATGCTTTATGACCACTCATTTTCCACATCCATCTCCATAGATACTAATCCACTTGTATCTTAAAAAAACTAAGGAAAAGCCTATTGTTTAAGAGAGACAAAGATTTGACACTAAAGATAGTTTAACTCAAGACCAAAGCAGAAGCAGGTACATGTAGATGCAAACCCAGTAAATCTTCATTAGACCCAGGTTTTAGATTATGATCTGTCACTGCAATCCGGACCATTACTATGATTTGTTGTAATTACGCTCGTATCGTCTATAATTATCGTAATCACGCCCGTAATCTTACATTGGAAGAGGTTTAAAAACAGAGCATTCACTGAATTGCATAAACCTAAAAAGGGCACATCTAAACTTGTGATATCTACATCCACCAATCTGCCTATCTTTGTCTGAAAAATACACATTGCCTCAGAACACTCCCCATAAAACAAACAGCCCGGCTAATTATGTCTCATGCATACCAAGTTGTCTGGAATTAATATCCAAACTTATTGGGAAAAAAATTGGTTACATTACCTGTATTCTTACGTAGTTACTGCTCCTGCATTGACCAAACGCCATAGCCACCGCTTGGTCCACTGAATCCGCCGAGCCATCACCAGCAATTCGAGCCACTGGTCGAGCCCAGTGCTTGGCCCTCCACGTTTTGACCTGTTCGTAGTCATAGCTCACCTCAAGAAGCTGACCTGTTCCAAGTGACAACACCAACAAATCTTCAACTCCCCGCACGAATGGGAACTCCTGCTTGTTGTGCAACACGTGCGTAATTGCCGCCGCCGTAGGGTTACTCATGGCCAACCCACCATCCACGGCCAAACACCTTGTTTGACCGTCGACGGACCTCATTTGGACCGGTTCGATCAAGCCCGGTTCTGCCAACGTACCCTTGCAAACCTCCCAGAGCCGGAAATCGAAACTGTCCGTCTCCAACGCATCGGCTCTGGAGAACAAAAACGGCGCCGTGCTTGAAAGATCGTAACATGGAATCAAAATCGGCTTTAACGTATCTTTGAGAGTCAAGCTCCGACCTTGATCGATGAAAGTCTCTTTCATGACCTTTTCTAGACCGGAGGTGGCCCCGGTCGAACCGGTTTTGAACAGCCTCTTGAAACCTCCGCCACCGCCGGCACCACCTCTACCGTTACCGGACTTGTAGAATCTTTTGCCCTGGTCAGCGAGAAACCTCCACGTGTCATCAGCTTTCATAATCGGACGGTTATGGTCTTTTGTTCCAAATAGCATGGCCGTGAAGATGCCGCCGACTCCGGTTCCGGCAGCAACGTCGAAAAAGTCGGCGATTTTGGCGTCAGGGTTGCCGGACTTTGTTTTCAACGCTTGTTCTAGATATGCCAATGCTTTCCCGGGTAGAATACCTCTCATGCCTCCTCCATCGATTGACAATATGCAGATTTTGCCTCGCTGGTTCTTGGTCAAAGAGACGACGCTGTTGGTACCTGTGATCAAATCCTCTGGCTTCTGTTCATTGTTAGCCGGAGCAACTTGCTTCGTAACCCATAGTTTCTGATCGTCGTATCCAAAAAGGAACTTGCTTTCAAGGATTGAGAAGATTTCGTAGCTAAGCTTGTCCGTATCAATGCTCGGTTCTTGCATTTCTGAGGATGGGTTGCACTCCATTTCCCAGAAAAACAAAAACAAAAACAAAAACCTATCAACCTTCTAAATCCAAGAAAGGTTCTTTCGCATAAACTCTTACAAACCTCGGCCAAAAGAAATTCTCAAACAACAACAGTTCTCGAATCTATCGGTGGGTTGCTTGTCTTAAATGGCAACAAGTAGTCTACCTCAACACTCACGCCCATTTAGTTCTCGTTCTTGCTCGACTCCCCTTACAAAACACACAAACACAAACACATATCTCAACGAACTAATCCCTTCAAGCCTGGAAATTTTACAAGCAATCCTAAAACCTTAGCAAGAACAGACAAGAAAGCACGAAAGAACAAGAAGAAGAAGAAGAAGAAGCAAAATCTTTCAAAGACCCTTGTGACCAATCGTGTCCTATGTCCTCCTCTCTATATATAAACTCTGTTTCTGGTTCTCTCTCTATCTGGGGTGTTTCATGTGTTGTTCTATATGAATTGTAATCTGTTTTTTTTTTTTTTTTGGCAGAATCAGAGGAGAACTAATTAAGGATTCACAAAGAGGATTTATGTTTAACCAACTCTGTACCATAAACGCAAAACACAAACCAAGACCGCACAGAGCAGTTGTTGCAGAGCATGTATGCTTATATCGGCCTTTTAAGAACAGAACATCACAAACACGCTCATTCTCTCTCTATCTGCCACGTCATCATTACAACTCTCATTTTTGTTTTTTCTTTTCTTAATTTTTAATTTCACCCATTTTTATCAATCAAACTATTTACAGTGAACACTTACGTGGAGTTTAATCCAACGGTCATGATTCGTTCTTATTGTTTATCCGTGACCAACGGTCCTGATTGGAAGTTAGAAATATGATTTTCGGTTTTACTATTCTACGGTGGGGCCCGTAAAACAATGGAGACGCACCAATCAGAGGATGGATGACCTGTGAGTGGTCTATTTCTAATTAGGGGACACAAACTATAATTAGGATAATTAAGTTGATAATTTGGTTTAAACACCCATGTAATCTAATTATAATATTATAAAATAAAATTAATTTTTTAATTTAATTTGTAAAAAATTTTAAAATTTCGTTATTAAATTAATTCTTAAAAAATTGACAGTAAATTAGTTCATAATTCACTAAATAACTTATCCAATATATGTAATTTATAGTTTTAATTTATTTTTAAAAATTAATAAATAATGGGTTTCAAATATTTTATTTTATAATTTATTTGACAAACTCATAAATTTAAGTTAAATAAAATATTTAACTAATTTATTATTTATAAATTTCGATGTGAATTCTTAACCTATAACATGGAATTAATATATTTTTTAAAAACGGTGGATGTCTAGACCCTTTCTTAATTAAATATTGAAGATGAAACTGAACAAAATAGCTTGAAGTTGATAGGATGTAACGTATGAAAGCAATTACACACAAATTAGAAGGAACAAAAAGGAAAAGAGTCAATATCAAATAAACATGATATTAAAAATTATTGTAATAATTTATAAATTAAATAATTTATATTAATAATAAAAATATTTTAATTTAAATTTTTATTTAATATGTAAATGAAAAATAGTAATTGTGTATTGTGAAAATAATATAATTATATGAAAAAGAAGTTGTGTGTTTCATGAATTTTGTGGAGTTGAATGGCCTATATCTTTCAAATAGTTGTTATTATTCACTTTCAATAGGACATTTTCAACAATATGAAGGAGTGAAATTAGCTTATGTCCATAATTCATTTTGTTTAGGAAGTAAACATTGTAGTGAATGATATTGGAGAACATTTCCTCCACTAATTAAGGTGATGACTATGTTTCCTAATTGTCCATATCCTTCAACTAATCTCTTGGGATGACAGTTGGGCCTAGTTCGTCATGTCACGCATGGGCTCTGGCTACCCAGGCCCTAGCTTGCCTCGAGGTTCGACAATTATAAGAAAATAATATTATTTGTAAAAATGGACATTATTTTATAAAAATTGATGTCATTTTTTATTTTTTTAATTAAATTTTTTTGATGTAAATATCTTAAATTGACAAATATTAATATGGTATGATTTATTTAAAATATGTAAGTTGTATTATATATATAGATCATATTTAACTCAGTAATTAAAAGTTTTAAATCAATATTGTTTTTGTTAAATATGATTTAAGATAATATCATTTTATCTTTTGATTTTTTTAGTACGAGTGCAATCAAATTAAAATTTCGAATCAGACTCGGACCGACCCATTGAAAACCCTACCTGACGTTAACATGTTAATATAATTTTGGGATTTGAAGTCAATTCCTGCATTTTTATGGTAATAATGTCATGAGTTCAGGGAAATAAAGAAAGGAATAGAAACAGACTATTCCTTACTTGACAGCGAAAACTCTTGGAGATAGATTCCAGGAAGACATGGACTATAATGGCATTATCCTGAATCCATGTTACAAGACAAAACTTGAACTTGTCAGTCCCTACACATGACAGGAACATCTTCAGACATTAAAACTAAGGTCCACACTCCCACAGGCCGCTACACAGTATGAGAAAGGATGAACTAGGATTCACAGGCAGAGGAGGATTTGGATAAAACATCAAAACACTTTACTGTAGATGGATTACTAGACTCCTTTCATGACCCTTCATAGTTGATTTGGTCTTTGTCATGATCCTATCATTACATTATCTAAACTTCTTTTCTTGGAAATGGTTTTCCTCGGAATCCCCATTTATTTTGTAGAAATCCACAGTCAAACAAAAAATGAGACAACTAACAGTAGATGCATCCATGCCAAGCCGTAGCTCCAGCATTTTTAAGTTGAGAAGCTTACAAGCAAATGATATTACTCTTAACACATAGCCTATCACAGGCAAGTAAATACCATTAGTTCTTCACAGAGGTCACATGCTTCAGAAGCATTTGCACCACGTCTTGTGATATTTTTGAGGCTTCATTTTTCAGGTGATGGATCTTAGCATCTGTTTCTTGCTCCAGGCGCTTCACGTTGGCACCAGAGTCCCCACTCCTCTGTTTCATGTTACGTCAGTATTTACTGGTTAGATGATGTGTAGTAATGTAATGTTGATGAAATATTAAGTTCTCTAATTCAAAGTTTAAACAACATTTGAGAAGTTAATGATAATTAAATTTGAATTTAGAACGAGATTACAAGAAACAATAAAATGATTGCTCAAGCAGCAAGCAGATATGGTCTAGATCCCTGATGTATTATTAAGTAAACAAAACTTACAAAGTAACTTGAGATATACATTTGACAAAATACATTGTAGGTTAATTTGTAGATGGCAAAACATTTTGCAGTGTATCTTACCTCTGCAAGCTTTTTTTGAAATTCAGCTTCCATATGAGCACGAAATTCGGCAGCCTCCTTCTCGGCTTCTTCTTTGGCTTGCTTTAATCTAGCCAATTTTGCTGAATATAAAGAGCAGAAGTAAATACCAAGATAACAGATAATCTTCTATCACATACACTTTCTTTCAATTCAGTTATAGACAGCTAGCAGATATACTGATAATTGTACAATCAATCAAATTTTCATATAAAGAGTAATGTTCCGTACTTTCACTGAAAAAAGAAAAGCCTACAAAGCATCACAATCACTTAGTCTTGGTCCTGGTACAAGGTATGAAGGACCTTAGAGAAGCAACCTTATATTTTTGGGAGGTGGGGCGACTAGGAATTAATCACATAAGAATGGTAAAATTATTAGAGAGAATAAGATAATGAATGTGGTTGTAAACAATAAAATGAATAGAAAACGATAGGGCTTACCACTTCTGGCAGCATTGACGATATGCTGAGCTTCTTGTTCTGCAGCTAGCAAGAGTTGAATCCCATTCTGACCCCTGTTAGCTTCCATTTTCCTGTATCTGTCAAAGCTATTCTGAAGAACAAGCAGCAACTCAAATAATAGTTGGTGTCGAGTAGACGAGTACTAGAACAATACAACAATACATGTATTCTGGTGGCAATACAAATCATGCATTTCCAGAGATAGTACATCCAGGAAACAATTTCCATTTTCGGACGGTTAAGAGCACATTATATCAACTAGACAATTGACACGTTGGGGATACAATTTCATAGCATGGAATTCACAATTCAGCAACCTTTTTATTGTCAATCTACAATTCAGGAGTCAGATCAATTGCATGTCACTAATCTCCCCACTTTATTACCAGAGTGAATCAGAAATGATTGGTGTTCAAAATCAGGAAAGCCAAAACTATGGCAACCAATCAATTTGGCATGGCTATAACCAAACAAGAGTAAAGTAAGAAGTTCAGCAGAAAATCTAGTGCAGATATGGGTAAACGCTTTCACATTATAAGATAAAGCTGTCACCTGAACTACCAGCAGAAATAACAATTAGAGTCAGGCAGTTCAATTCCAACACAGTATCAAAAGAAACACAAAGGATCAACAGATCAAAATCCCCAAATTCTACAAGAGAAAGTAATTTAAGAACTATAAAACTGAATCACTAGCCCTTACAGTAAGCAATTCCAGCGGAAAAAACAATTAGAGTCAGGCAGTACAATTCCAACACAGCATAAACAGAAACACACAGGATCACCAGATCAAAATCCCCAAATTCTACAAGATAAAGTTAAGAACTATAAAACTGAATCATTATCCCTTACAATAAGCAAATCGCAATAAAAAATGAAGGAAAAAAAAACCAGAACTTTGATTATAAGGAAACATAGCACAAGGGCTCCCTCAGAACCTTTTCTTAAGGGTTTATCCCACTGATCCCATCGATCCCATATCAGAAAGATCAGTGGCCATATTATATATACAACAGCGGATTTCATAAATGACCAAATCGAGAATTACCCACTAAGATTTGACACCAAAAATTTGAAAATTTCCCTTCAAAATTAGATCTTTATTCACCAGAATAGGTGATGTATGCTATCGAGGAGTTTGAGAATACGGTATCAAGAAAAAACTTGCGCGATTCATCATTCAGAGAGATCCATGCAGAAATCACGACATCAAACACTTGATTTGAAGAAGGCATAGAATACAAAGAAGCAAATGGTAAGAAAATGGAGAGAACACTCACCTGAAGCGAAGCGATGTGGTGATGACTCGAACTTGTTCAGAAATTCATTGCCATCTCTCGTACAATTCTATATGTTGTTGTTATGACGAATGACTATATTAGCCCTACAATCATTAACTCATAAATGAAGTTTTTATTTATTATTATTATTCTTATTAAAACAATAAAGCCAAAGAAAAGTATATACTAAATCAAAGTCATTTGATCAAATTTCATATTTTTATTGGGTTTTATTTTTATTTTTTAAAACAAAAAATAGCATGATTTCCTAATAAAAAAGTGATAAAATTTTTAGTATTAATACAATTAATCATATTTTCTTAAATAAAAACTTTATTTTTAAATAATTTAAAGTATAAAATATGCTAATTTTTATTGTTAGTAAAAGGGTTTTAAAGAAATTTATATTTTTGTTAAGGTCTTTTTTTCATTTTCACAAGTAAAAATACAAGTTAATTGATTTTTGTAGTTAATTTTTTGGTTTTTATTTTTATATTTTTAAACAAAAGTTTTATTTATTATTTGACATTTTGATTAACTTTCTTTATATATAGTCTACAATTGATCCTAAATTAAAACACCACTTTTTAAATGCTCATCACAATATAAATTTTCATAATTGAAAACTAATGTTTTAAAAAATGGACTGTGAAAACCTTGAACCAGTTAATTTTTCATTTTGATTTACTTTAGTAATTTTTGTTGTTAAAAAATGATTAATTAATTAGTCAGTTTTCATATTGGTTCTGCCGGATTCTGGCGGAACTGTGCGTTGCCGTTTGGATCCATGAGTTGGCTACTTTTTGCTGTGACTCCGACGGTAAGATCCCTGCAAAACAAAGAAGGCACGTCGGGGGTTATGTCCTGATTAGCCCCTCCGACGCTCAAGTTAGGTTTCTGGTGAAGGTAGGGTTGCCGAAAAGCAATGAGAGCTAGGTTATGA
>JANZLD010000003.1:65486634-65496739 GCA_026413575.1 Erythroxylum carthagenense
CGATCTCTAGCAACCAGGTTTAATTGAACTCTGAGTTGAATCATCAAATTTAAAGAAATTGAATAGTTCAAAAGGTATGGGACAAAAAGTATGGGTATACTTTGAAAAGTAACGTTTGGTATCAATCTATCATTATACAGGTATCACTTTCATTTTCCCAGTTTTTGGTAATACTCCATTCCTCTGGTAATCCAGAGGAATGAGAATCATTGTTCAAGTTTTTTAATGCAAAACTTGATTATAATTGATTATAAAATATAATTAATTAAAATATGAGCAATGTGGTGCATAAAATATAATTAATTAAAATATATTAAAATTTTGATATAAAATAATTTTAATAAATTTTTATTTCTTAAAATGTTTAACAAACTAACCACTATCAAAGGTAATGGTAATCATTCTTTCATCTTAACCAATTATCATAATTATAATGATTATATTCATTCCCATTCCTCACTATATTCATTCTTATTCTCATTTCCATTACTCTCGGCGAACCAAACACCCCCTAACTTTTGATATTCTAATCATCCTGAGACGTACTGCTTATGTAAACTCTGTTTTTTATTCAAACAGGAACCTCAAACAACAAAGTTTTGATCTTTTTCAAGGATACATATGAAATGAAGTGTGATGAAAATGGCATAGGGTGCCTTTAAAGTCCTCAATCCTCGTGAATTATGGGAAATATTATTGGATCTTAGTTAGCAGAAATGGTTGGAAAACCTATTGACCATCTTCAGTCTCAGACAGCAACTTGGAAGATGTAGTAGAGACCAACATCAGATCTGCAGCTTCCTCTGTCTTCATTGTGGCTGTAGGACGATACTCTTCAATTTTCTGCAGTACCCATTTTGCTATTTGGTCTCTGCAATGTTAACAAATTATGTCAGTATCAACTCACTTTCTTCAGTTTCTGTATTTCAGATAGTTTTGATTTGGCATAGTTCGTATCTGCACATACTACATTCATTGCCCTTAGTCATCTCAAAACCTGGAGTAATCAAACAATATGACAACTGAGATAGTTTTAGAATTGCAGTTGTGACATTGGCAGTTTTCGGTCTGTTATAGCTGCAGTCTTATCCTGTCTGCAATTATAGTACTAACTTGCAAACAAAATAGAAAAAGAGATACAGTGCAAACAGAAGCATACCTTCTTCTATCATAGTAATAAGTTTCCTTGTGGACTCCATTTACGAAGAAGAAGAGAGTAGGATAACCCTGAATTTTGTACTTGTAGGCCAACATGGTTTCAGCAACAGCATCAACCTTGGCAACAACTGCTTCACCATTGAGAATTGCGGCTGCTGCTTCATATTCAGGTGCCAGAAGCTTGCTCCATTGGCACCATGGGGCATAGAAGTTCACCATCACATACTTGTTCTTGCTAATGAACTCACTAAAATTTCCCTTACTCAACACTACTGCTTTGCCCTTTTCGTTAAAAATCGATTGCTCTCCAGTTGGTCTTTGACCAATGTCCACTTCAACAGGAAAGTTAGCAGAAGCTCGAAGCATATTGACCATCTTCAGTCTCATATGCAGTTGGCTAAAAGTTTCTGCTTTCAGAAACTCCTCAGCAAGTGACTGCAGAACACAAAACAACTCAAGATAAATTCTCTGTTTATACCATCTTTCTTGTTGTAAAATTCTGTTAAACTACCCTATAAACTGATAAGAGAAGTAAAAATAGTCAAGTAGTTACCTTAATATTTGTTAAGGTCAATTTCTCAGGATACATATACGTGTTCATAATATTATCAGTAACATACTCAGCTACGACCTGCAAAATTGCAGATATTACATTAATAAGATCATAGACATGAAATGAACAATATAGTTATAAAGGAGGAAGTAGAATTGTTTGTTTACTCACTCTAGGTGAATCATCGGTTACGCCAAAATGAGATGCAAATTGTTTTCTACGAGCTCCACAGCAAGAATCAACATGGATGAATAGGAGCTACAAGAAATCGAAGTACAGATTCAGGAAAATCAAATGATAACACCTGAAGAAGCTTGAAGTAGTTAAAGATACCATCAACAGAGAAGTGAATATTTCTGATCACCTTTTTTCTGAAAGCTTTTGCAGCTTCCTGGAATGTAGATATCACCTCACGTGAATCTCTAGGAGCAAAAAGCCACAACTGTGAAGAAAGTGACGAAACTGTTTGTTGTCATTATGAAGTTTCCTGAATTTTCTAACTTAAAAACAAGAATTAGTCTTTACCTTTTTCATGGGGTTTTGGTATATGGAGTGTGCTTCCATATCTGAATAAGTGATCATTGATGGAAGCTTGCTTTCTGATATGAATTCAGATATTGCTGATTCAGTGAACTGGCCCTCTGTAAGAATCAAGAAGATTAGAGGCATTAAAGCTAGATATGTAGTGTCAATGGTGAATCCTTTAAAGCTTGAAAGTGCTGCAGGAGAAACTAACCAAAAATAAATCTAGTATGATTTACGCCCTCTTTGTTAAGCATGATCAATACAGGGAGTTTGGCTTGTGGATCAATATTGAACAACTTTGCAACATTCGAATCAGTAGTTTGATAGAAATCAACGTCAAAGTGCAGCTTGGAAGCCATAGTTAGCTGCTCACTCTCCAGATCCTGTGGAAGAGAATATAATGATCACTAGACAATCAAGTTGCCTAATGAGAAACTAAAACATAAGCAAGTTCCTTAATCAAGTACCTCAAAAGAACCGAAAAATCCCACAGCAACCATGGATTTAGAAGACAATATACAGTTAACTTCCTCTGGTTCTGTTATGTTTTGAACTGTTGGATAGATTCTCTGCTTCACCCAAGTTGTAATAGCTTCCCTGCCAGGTTTCAGGAAACCATGAATTTGAGTTGCTAGCTATGGATCACATAAAGAACAAAGAACAATGAAGCATCTGTTACGTTTCTAACCTAGTCCTTGTTTCTGTATAAGAAACTCTTTGACCTTGAGAACCACCAACAAATAGATATATAGTCGGATATTCCTCAACACTGTATCTCATTCTCAACCCTCTCTCCCAGTCATCAACTTTTGCAAGAACGGCCTCGCCCTTTAACATGGTGGCCGCGGCGGCGTATTCCGGCTCCAGTTGCCTACTCCAGTTGCACCATGGTGCGTAGAAATTCACCAGAACAAACTGATGTCCGTCAACGAAATTGCTAAAGTTGAGAGCACTGAGCACCACCACGTCCTTCTCGTCAACCTCCGGCCACTCCAGTGGTATCATGTCATCAAACACCACCACTCTCGAGTTGTGTTCTCCAACCTCTTCGGCGAAGCTATTCTCAATCCTGAGAACAACAGGTTGATCATCTATGTCTTGAGCGATCAAAGTAGGAGCTAGAGGGTAGAGTTGGTCATCCTGCTGGTCGAACAACATGGAAAGAACCAGTTTTTGAAGGATTGGTGAACGGAAGTGAGACAGAGGGGTGACATAGAAGAATGTGAAGAGAATAAGGGTCGTGGTAAAGAAGAAGAGAAGAGCTTTCGAACCAGACATTGTTGCTTGAGAAATTGCAGAGATGAGTTTGGATCGTGAAGGAGAAGACTTGACTTTCCACTAAAGAAATAGAAAATTGGACGATGACGAAGTTCTGAAATTACAATTATAGGCACCACCTTTCCTTAGGATCTTCATTCATTGAGATGCATAATTGGAATTTAATATCAATATCTTATGATAGAGAGTAGTTGAGTCCATGTGAGGAAGACCAAACAAAAGGGTTGACTAAAACATCATAAAAGTTGACCGTTAAAGCCATATCTTTTAGATAATTTGTGGATACAAATATAATTTAAGTCTTTATAAATTTTCTTTTGGAAACCAAGAATACGCAGCGTAATTTTTTATATGCGCGTCAGGTAAACTTTCAGATTAACGCAATAGTCTATAAATCACATTAAATAAGCTTTATATGATAATGATAGGCTCCATTGAGAAAGTATAGTTAGGAGAATTCAAACCTTTTAACCCCATACCCTTACTCTACCAACTTAACCACTCTCTAATAGGCCTTAATAACTTAAGTTGTTTATGTATAAATAACTTCTTCTACCCATCATCTAACATTAATTAGATTAAAATAACTCATTTTTTTAAATTTTGATTAAAAAATAATGACGAAATATACATGATGTGGCCGTCATATTAAATGATAATCATTCATCTCAATTCTTAAACTCGAATTTAAGTAACTAAATTAAATTTAAATTAATAATTTATTTTAATTAGTTTTAATTATTAATCTGAGTTGAATATAATTAGTTTGAGTTGGATCTTATAATTATGTTAGATTACTGTATCAACAACATTTAATTTATATACTTTGTAGATTTTATCATTATTTTTTAATTGAAATTTAAAAGAAATAATTTATAAAAATATTATAAGAAAAAATAAAAAATTAAAAAACTTTTTAAAAGTTTCTTCTATCTTTGATGCTGAAAACAAATAAATTACTGCAAGGCCTTAATCTAAGCACAAACCATAGTTTTTATTTTTTAATCTAATGCATCCATTAAATATATATTATGTAATTATTTAGTATTAATTACTAATAAGAGTCATGATTAATATAGTTAAATTATTGATTTTATATTTCTTTAACAATTAATTTTTAAAAAATAAATTTTTTATGTAATAATTATTTAATAAGTATACTTAAAATTTAAAATATCTTAAATATATAAAACTCAAATTAAATTAATTTTAGTAATTAAAATATATATTAATGTATAAGTAGTTTTTACTTATTAAATTATTTATTTAAATAAAATATAGTAGATCATTTACCTAAGGTTATTACTAATAATATTATATAAAACATATCAAAATAAAATTATTTATTCCTTTCATAATTTTAATTTATTTTTAAATTTTTATCTGATATTTAGTAATAAAAATATAAGTATATTAAAATTAAAAATTATACAAGCTTTTATTTTTATTTAAAATAATAGATATAAAAAACAAGAAGTAAAACCCAAAAAACAGAAAAACAGAAATCAAATCAAATGATATTAAACAGTTGGGTTGGTCCTGAATGATCCAAGTGCCTTAACAGCTCATGCTCTTAGGATGAATTGACGATAGAAAGATGCAATGGCTGCTCCAACGAAAAGGTCCTACCCAAAAGATCCACTGCGAATCCACTGCGAATAACACACAGAAAAAGCAAATTTTAGTTTGATTACCATCCCAGGCCTTTTCATTGTTGAGCAAAACAGCAGCTCCAAGACTCCTGGCACTCTGGCAGGGTTTATGCCAGTACCGTTGGCTGGAATTGTAGCCAGGTGAACCATGAACACAGCAACTCCAGCTTAGAGTGAAGCGAAATCCTGTTATATCACTCATAAACCCACAAATCTTAAACATCAAGTCCTCTCCAGTTGGTCTTTGATCAATGTCACTTTCATCAGAAAAGTTAGCAGAAGCCATTGGAAGCATATTGACCATCATCAGTCTCATATCCAGTTGGTCAAAAGTTTCTGCTTTCAGAAACTCCTCAGCAAGTATCTGCAGAACACAACATGGAAAAAATTCAATGTAAATTGTCTGCTAATACCATCTTTCTCGTTGTACAATTCAGTTCAGCTACTTTATAAGCTGATAAAGGAAGTGAAAATAGTTTAGTTACCTTAATATTGGTTAAGGTCACTTTTTCAGGATATTGAAATATGTTCATAATGTCATCAGCAACATATTCAGCCACAACCTGCAAAATTGCAGATATTACATAAATAAGATCATAGACATGAAATGAACACTATAGTTTTCCATTTTCCTAATTGGTTTGAGTGCTCACTCTTGGTGAATCGTCAGTTAGGCCAAAATCAGATAAAAATTGTTGTCTACGAGCTCAACTGCAAGTATCCACGTGAATGAATAGGAGCTGCAAGAAATCAAAGTTAGAGATTCAGGAAAATCAAATGTTAACACCTGAGGGAGCTTGAAGTAGTTTAAAGATAAGATCTTTTTTCTTATCACCTTTTTTCTGAAAACTTTTGCTGCTACGTGGAATGCAGATACCACCTCCCATGAATCTCTAGGAGCAAAAAGGCACAACTGATAAGAAAGGGACAAAACTGTTTGTTGTCATCATGAAGTTTCCTGAATTTTCTAACTTAAAAACAGGAATTAGTCTTACCTTTTTCACGTTCCAGCATTTGGGGTGTACTTCTATTTCTGAATAAGTGATCATTGAAGGAAGCTTGCTTTCTGATACGAATTCAGATATTGCTTATTCAGTGAACTGACTATCAGTAAGAATCAAGAAGATTAGAGGTATTAAAGCTAGAAATGAAGTGTCAATGGTGAATCCTTCAAAGCTTGAAACCACTGCAGAAGAAACTAACCAAACACAAAACGAGTATGATTTAGACCCTCTTTGTTAAGCATAATCAATGCAGGGCGTTTGGTTTGTGGATCAATACTGAATAATTTTGCAACATTTGAATCAGTAGTTTGATAGAAATCAACATCAAAGTGCAGCTTGTAAGCCATAGTTAGCAGCCCACTCTCTAGATCCTGTGGAAGAGATTATATGATCACTACACTATCAAGTTGCATAATGAGAAGCTAAAACATAAGCAAGTTCCTCAATCAAGTAGCTCAAAAGACTCGAGAAATCCCACAGCAACCATGGATTTAGAAGACAATATACACTTAACTTCCTCTGGCTCTGTTATGTTTTGAAACTGTTGGATAGATTCTGTGCTTCACCCAAGTTGTAATAGCTTCCCTACCAGGTTTCAGAAAACCATGAATTTGAGTTGCTAGATATATATGGATTTTACGTAAGAGAAATGAACAATGAAGCATCTGGTACATTTCTACATTTCACAGAGAGCTTGAAGAAGATGTTCTAACCTGGTTCTTGCTTCTGTCTATGAAACTCTTTTACCCTGAGCACCACCAACGAATAGATATATAGTCGGATATGCGTCAATACTGTATCTCATTCTCAACCCTGTCTCCCAGTTATCAATTTTTGAAAGAACAGCCTCGCCCTTTAACTGTTACAAACGGACACACGAAAGACACAGAAGAATAGAACACAAGAGAAATGGAGCAAACTTTTATTTTAAAAGAAAACTAATTTAAAAGAAGTACATCATGTGCCAACGGCTAATAACTAGAAATGTGAACTTATCAACTTCAACAAATTAAAATACTGCATTTAAACTGGCAGATCATGCTCCTAAAAACTAGTGAAACGTGCTATAACAGAAATCAAATAAACAGAACAATTCAGACTGAGTCAACACTCCCTCCCCTAAACTGAAAAATCTGCAGTTCTCAGTTTAGAAGCAACTATTCCATGAGCAAACACCCAACAATGCTCTTAGCTTCTGGAACACAAGAAACTTCAGAGATTTGGTAAATATGTCTGCAACTTGATCTTCAGTTCTGCAGCAGATGAGATTGTGATAGATTTCCAGAAAATAGGTATGGAGGAATAGGTATTTGCTATTGATTTCTGTAAAATGAATACAAGATAATCTAGTTTCGAGAACCAGCACCTCCCGCCTATGGCTCACACACTCAACAGTATACGTGCACCTGTCTCCTCGTGTCTATTGTTTATTTATACTAAGAATCTGTTAGGAATCACAGATTCGGTTAGCTGACAACCAATCGTGAGGTTGTCAGCCCCCCTCTCCGCAACTAACGTCATATATGTATATATATATATATTTACTATATATGTAAATTCATTTCTGAGTTGTCTTGGTTCTATCAGATTGATGGCCCCGTCCTTCACAAGGTTCCGTAAGAAGTGAAACCTCACATCAATTTGCTTGCTCCTTCCATGTAGAATAGGATTCTTGGACCATTTAATTGTTGAACTATTGTCAAAATAAATCATGATAGCTTCTTGATTGAACTGCAGCTCTTCAAGAATTTTTTTTAGCCATATTGCTTGGCAAGCACATGCTGCTGCAGCTATAAATTCTGCTTTAGTTGTTGATAAGGTGACAATTGATTGCTTCTTAGAAGACCAGGGAATAGTTCCAGAGCCACATACAAATACATATCTGAGGTGCTTTTCGGATCATTACATCCCCAGCATAATCACTATCAAAACAACCAAATAATTCTGACTTCTCTCCTTTCTTATAGAATAACCCAAACTCCTTGGTACCTTAAAGATACCTAAAAATCCTCTTGGCAGCATGAAGATGCGTCTCTTTTGGGTGCTCCATATACCTGTTAATTAAGCTCACAGCAAACATAATATCAGGTCTTGTGGCTGTCAAATACATTAGGCTACCACAATTTGTTTGTAAAGTATGATGTCCACATCCTTGCCTTTTCTCTGGACAACTTTAAACCAAACTCCACAGGTGTACTTACAGCATTGCAGTCCTTCATTTTAAACCTGGTCAAAACTTCCCGTACATACTTTCTTTGGCAAATAAAAATTCCAGCACTGGATTGAACCACTTCAATACCCAAAAAATAATGCAATGGTCCAAGATCTGTCATTTCAAAGGTCATAGGATCACGGTCTGAAAACAGAACAAAATGAGTTAATGGATCCTCAGATTGATCAATTCCAGGTACTTAGTAATCATCCATCCATGTAGGCCTCCTTCGCTCACGCTGAGGTCAATGTTCAGCTGCTGATACAACAACTGGAGAGGTAACTGGAGCAATCAAATCAGCAACAATCTGCTGCCTTCTGTCGCTTTCATCTCTGTCAAAGTCTGCTGGAAGCTGTTGCTCAACGCAATTTTTATTCCAAGACCAGAATTTTTCTTCATCAAATATCACGTCACGAGTAATGATAATCCCAGAATTGTTGTTCCAAGACCAGAATTTTTCTTCATCAAACATCACGTCACGAGTAATGATAATCGTTTTGCTAGCAGGATTGAATAACTTATATGCTTTAGAATGCTCACTCCTTTGTCATCAAGCTTCCTTCTTCTTTGATCTGGAACGTGTGCATAAGCTATGCAACCAAAAATTCTGAAGTGTTCCACACTTGGCTTGTGACCGCTCCATGCTTCTTCAGGAATCTGATTTTTTACAGCAAGAGTGGGACTTCGATTCAATAAATGAATGCTCCAATTAACAACTTCGGCCAAAAACTTCTCATCAACCCACTTCTCTTCAGAATGGTCCGAACCATATCCGTGATTGTTCGATTCTTCCGTTCAGCAACACCGTTTTGCTGAGGCGTGTAGGCTGCTGTAAGTTGTTTTTGAATTCCATGAGCTTCACAAAAATCTATAAATTCTTGTGAATCATATTCTTCACCACGATCACTCCGAAAAATCTTTATAGGCATTTCTGCAGCATTCTCTACCAAGGCTTTGAATTTTTTGAAGGCTATTATTGTTTCAGATTTTTCCTGCAGAAAATGCACCCATGTTTTCCAACTATAATCATCAATAAACATTATAAGGTATCGTTTACCACCATTTGAAGTTGGAGTAATAGGCCCACAAATGTCGGAATGCACGAGCTCCAGGATTTGCTTTGCTCTTCTTGATTTCCCTTTAGAAAAACTGTCTCGATGTTGTTTTCCGATGGCAGTCTTCACATACTTGGGAGGGACTTGAAATTGTGGGAGATCTTTGACCATGTTTTCCTGCTGGAGAGTTTTTAGTAGCGAAAATGCCACAACCATGCTTCATGCTCTAGTTTTCCAGAAAAACATATTGTGGATGAGTTCTTAAGAGCTAATGGAAACATTCGGTTTGGTGACATGTTTATCTGAGCAATCACGCCCCTTCGTGGATCTTGAATACGACAAACTCCATTTTTAATAGCAATCTCAAATCCTTTTTCTTGAAGCTGTCCAACACTAAGCAGGTTAGTTTTCAGATTTGGAACAAAAATACATTACCAATGCTTTAATTGGAGTTGTCTTTGGTATGAATTTTGATACTTCCTCTGCCCATGACAGGAACTATAGAATTATCACCAAACTTGAAGGTATTTCTAAACGATTCATCCAGGTCGGAGAACATAGAACGATCTCCACACAAGTGATTGCTGCACCCCGTATCAAGATACCACATGTTTTTGTGAATTTCCTCCTCCTTGTGACAAGCCATCAAAAGAGAAACTTTTTCTTCC
>JANZLD010000003.1:65544232-65555447 GCA_026413575.1 Erythroxylum carthagenense
TACGGTGATATATATATGTTGATTATGCATGTGTTTTATACGTTTGTTTTGTATGAAATGCATGCTTGATTTTACAGCTTCAGGATATTTAAACGTTACCTATGAACCAACACAAACACAGAACAAACTCACAAACCTAAAAAGACTTGACATCTTTTTAGTTCTCATTCCAGCAAGAGAAGACTTACAAAGCCATAGCCTTTGGATCTACCGGTGACCTTATCGGAGATAATCACAGCTTCCAAGATCTCACCGTACTTTTCAAAGTGCTCTCTCATGGCCAACTCCGGAGTCTCCCATGCCAAACCTCCAACGAACACTTTGGTCAGCGTTGTATCACCGAATGCGAATTGCCCAATATCGTTGCTCATGGTAATCCTATCTCTCTCCCATACACAGAGGTACACACGTCTTCTTCTTCTTTTTGCGGTCAGATACAGCTCGATCACCCGTTTGTTATGGTCGGAAGTGGCATTTGAACGGAGAAACAACAGAAAGAGAGGTACTGAAAAAGGGTAAGGGACAAGGTGGTGAGTGAATACAATAACGAAGAGACAGAGAGGCTTCTCACATGTGGAGTTTATACCAGAGGCCGACTTAAAAACGACATATAGAAATGACGTTTAGTGAAATATTGATTGTCCAAATCCCAATTCGAATTTAAGACGTTTGGTTTGATTGTCTAAACTTTTTTATGTAAGTAGTTGTTTAAAATTTAGGGTCAGAATTTTATCTTTTTAAAAGGATCTATTTGATTCGAGCGGAGATTAATATGAAAGTAGATAGTTTCAAAGTGTCTTCCCATAATTGAGATATTCGTAAATACTGAGGAAAAAAAAACTCTAATAGTTACACGATTACCTTTTGGTCTTTGAACATTCAAATCACCATGTATGAGTCTTGTCAAGGTTACGTTACTTATCGTAATGACAAGTGTCCATAGGATTTGGAGTGCTCTGAGCTGGATATGGCTCGTGCATCCAAGAAAGTCGAGGTGACGATGACGATGATGATGGTCACGTCGTCGTAGGAGGTGAGAGAGAGACCAATCTGATAAGTAAATATTACAGAACATGCCCATATCCATAACCGTTGAACCTTCCAAGTTGTGTCAGAGACACACGACACAAACATAAGTGAATCGTCGTCGTCGTCAGATCACCGCCTTATAATCACCGGTCACGTGGAACCAACGTGTCGGCCTCTATGTCACGTGCCTGCTTGCTAAGTGCTCCTCCTCCACAGCCGTGGACGTTTAGGAGAGCAATGTGACCCATTTTGGCCCCTTTTGTTGTTTGTGCTTTTGGGACTTGGAATCATCAATGAGCTGTTTCATCTTAAAATGCGTCTAAAATTAAGAGTTTATTCCACTATTTTAAAATTTGGTTCGAAAATTGAAATGACAAAATAAAATTTTAAAAATTTTAAAAATTTAACTAATAGATTGTTATAAAATTATTTAAAATTTAAAATTTTAAAATATGATTAAAATTTTATTATTTATCGAATAATTTAAAATTTTATTTAAAAATAAAATTATTTAAAAATTTAATTTATAAAAACTAGTTAGTTTACAAAAACTAGTCAATTATTTAATAAATTGGTCAGTTTTTAACAATAAAGATTATTAAAATAAATCAAATAAAAAAATTAAAAATGAAACTAAAAATTAATCGATTATGAGTTTTTATTATTAAACCAACCAAACTAATTTACTTTTTTAATTGTTGATTTAATGGTTGACACTTTATTTAAAAAAGTGTCTAAACTGATTTTTCTTAAAATTTAGTATCAATCACTTGATTTTGAATTGTTATATTCCTTTTTGTAAATTTAGCAAAATTTTCAAATAAATTATATATAAGATATGATTGATGAATTAATTATGACTCTCTCGCTCTGAATAGAGTAACCAAGAAAAAGTTCAAATATGTATCATTAAAAATTGAACCTAAAGTTAAATCGATAAGATAAAAAATTTAAGGTTTAAAAGACTGAACCAATATTAGGCTATCATAAATTCAGTTAGAGATTGAATAAAATTAAAAAATTTAAAATATGAATAAATAAGATTATATTTATCAATAAAAAATTTTAAATTTTAATTAAAAAATTATTTAATTATAATTAATTGATTTATTTTAATTTATAAATTTGATAAACCTACAAAAATTGTCCAATTAATTAATAAATTGATCGATTATTAATAACAGCAGTTATTAAAATAATTAAACAAAAATTAGTATTAAATTATATAAAACTCACATTTTAATCTAATTTTTTTTCAAGTTTGACCTAATCTCAAGTTTAATTATCTAAGGTCAAATTCCAATTGGTTAAATATAACTTACCCGTTGATTTCGAACTAGAACGAACCATATTAATTTGCCTACCTTAAGCAATCTATACTAAATATAACAGGATTAGAGATGTCAACGATTTCAGCTTTGCCGGGTTGGGTCTAAACCTACTAAGGCCTAAGATCCAGGCCCAAGCTTGAGCTTGAGTCGAGCAGGCCCAACTTAATTTTTTTAAAAAATTATATTAAAAATGGAAAACATTATTTTCCCTATAGATGTTGGGCCTTGAAACGAGATGGGCCTACGCAGCTCAAGTATGAGTCCCAATTTTTTTAAAAAAATCAGGCCCAAGGCTCGGTTATCTGAGGAAGCTAATCAACTACTGTCTTTGACCATGCAATGCTTTGGAAGTAGTTCCACAAACAATGATCAAAGTTCAGGTAGTGTCTCAGGCAACTCCTGATTCTTAGAAGAATCAATCTTCTCGGATCATCACTGTGGATCATAGAATCAGGAATTGAGCTTGAATATGAACATGCAAGACAGAATTAGGAATCCAAATTTACAGAAATAAGACAATCTTCCTTTACATGGTCCAGGAACTAAGTACTAAATAAGGAATCCAAATTTACAGCACTTTAGTTTCAGCATTGAATCAGTTCTGTTGAGGAGTGAACAACAAACCAAAGCCTCAAAAATATATAACACTTTGGTTTCAATCAGTTAAAACACTGCAAAAAGATGCTATAATGTTGAAACTAAATGATTTATCACCTCCATAATCCACTGAATCAGTATCACAAGGCATTAGCTGTTAACTCCCCTACTTGTTCCCTTGCAGGGAAGGAATAATCATATGCTGCCTTTGCTGCTATAAAACAACAGGAAACTCGTAAGTATCAAGGCAGTAGCTGTTAAATCCCCTACTTGTTCCCTTGCATGGAAGGAATAATCATATGCTGCCCTTGCTGCTATAAAACAACAGGAAACTCGTAAGTATCACGATCACAAAGTTTGATAAATGCAAGCATCTCTTCAAATTAATTCTGATAATGTGCAAATTCATGATCAAAACTTCATTTTTCCCTTCTTCTTGGTAAAATATTGATGTACATTCGGATCGATTGTCTCATAAGGCAACACTAAATTTGACAACTGCTTTTTCAGCAGCATCCTAAAACGTACTACATTATGTTAGAAGAAGAATAAGCTCACAGTCAAGCCAAGCATCCAAGTAACAAGCTAAAAGTTAATAGTTTGCTAAGTTCTTAACCTTAACGATGTTAAGAATAAACTTTAGATAACCCACAAACAAGATTAAGACCTCACCAAGAACGCTAAATCAAGTAATTGAGACCGATCCTTTGACTATAGAGAACACCAAGAATTGAATTCCATTATCAAGTCTAGCATATAATAGCTCCCTCATTAAACCTTCGTGATCCCGAGTTCAACCATATAAAACAACAAAACTGTTTCTAGAAAATGTACATTTTCGTGGGACAAGAAGAAAGGTCAAATAAAATACACCACTATTACAAGTCAATTCATCTGCGTGATGGTTCATACACCATGACATGGCAGAGATTGTCAAGTTCTTGAATATTCATTTTGTCACACATCAAGTAAGTCCTATAACTGCAAAGAAATAATCTTGCCTTCTGTGGAAGAGAAAATGGTGCCAAGGAGGATCCAACCTAAGAAACCATAAAGTTCCTCAAAGCATAACAGACAATTTATATCAAGTTCAAATCTTCTCAGAAGGTGTTGGAACACGTTGATAGGGATGGGAGGGAATTGGAAAATCATCAAGAATACATAAGAAACAGCAAGCAAATCAAATAGACTGTTAGAAAGATATACAAAGATGCAAGGATAAGTACATACAAGTATATATATGTCTATACACGTGCGAGTGTATCAGTGTGTTCGTGTGTGTAACTAGTGTTGCATCCGTGCTCAGTGCTCGCCCTCCTTGCATAATCTCCTATTTCTTATGTGTCAGCATACCAATATCGTATCTCAGTACTAAGTTGAGAAAAACTGTTGGACCAAAATTTTTCTCAGGACTTGTGTAGAAAATAACGATAAGAAGTATCAAATAAATCAGTGAAGCAATGTACATTGAGATCCAGAATATTTCAGAATGTAGCCCTCTATAAGCATACATGATTTATTTCTAGACTTCTAATGAGGCTAAACAAACTAAGCATCTTCAGTTTTCTCTCATTAAAGACTAACGAGCATTTATAGAGGTTGAATAAGATAGTTAAATAAGTATCCCAAAAAGTAAAGTCCTGGAATTTGGTGCCTGACAGATGAACCATCAACACCTCACCCAGGGCATGCAACATACAGAAATACAAGCTAATTTGTCACACCTTAGGCTAAATTCAGATTTCCATTTTGACAATTGTTAATTCCACTTATTTTGTTTTGTAACAAAAATGTCGAGAGAGAAAAGGCAGCTTACCTGTGGACTCATGTAGTTCAACGATCCCTGAAGAGCAAACTGTTATATTCATCCAAAAACGATCGCAGTAAGGAAAGATATATTAAGGAATAATTGATATGATATTTAAGTAAATCATATCACCAGCATCACAAGGTATTTACTTCCAAAATAGTTTCAGAATCAGGTACTCTACGAACTTGCCTGTGGATTTTGAACAGGCAAACCTCCATTTGGATCTCTTTTAGCAGATCCCTTGGTATCTCCCTGCAAAAGATTGTTTATCATTTAACCTACGACAAAACATTTGCCACTAACCGCTACAACAAAGCAAGTTACAATTTAGTCAAACGTCAGAGAATTGCTTACCTCCAACTGCAACATTGTAATCATCCAGTGTAAGAAATCAGGCAGCACCATCAGCAAAAGAGGGTAAAAAATGAAATAAAGAGAGAGCGTTTAGATATAAAATTAACCTACAAACTAAAGCAAAATAATTAACCAATATATAAGAAGCAGCATAAAAAAGAAAGAACAAACAGAAGTTCCATCAGTGCCTAGTCAATTACCTCCCTGTACCTAGCTAGGTACACCTTAAGTGGCTCAATGTAGTCTTCAAAACCTAATGTAGCCATTGCCCACAAAAGATCATCCCCATTGATTGTCTTCCTCTTCTCCTTTTGACACTTATCACTTGCCCTTAAAAAGAAAAGAAAAGAGAATTCTCAAACACATATCGCAGGTTCAGAGCCTAAATCCCAAAGCACTGAATTTCCAACATCACCTTAACCCTCTAGTTTCATGCTTAAAAGTTACTTTTCAAAATTTTCACTACTCATAAGATGGTATGGATTTCAAAATTATTAGTGCATTCTGAAAAAAAACAAAAGAGGCCAAAAAGAAAAGCTCACAGCAAGAAGAGAACACCAATCTAGAACCAAACTCATCCCAGAAAAGCCAAAGGTCTGAGAGACAAAATCATAGTCTTTCCAAAAAGTACAATCACAAGTCATGAACGCAAGCTAAACACTTAATAATAGATTTTGGATAAAACTCAAAGATCAAAGTACCAATTACTCAATTTTCAAAAATCAAAAACAAAAAGACATGAGATTCAATGCCTTACTCGCTGGTGATAAAGCTGATAAATTCAGAGACGCATTCCTGGACAGTATCTTTAGCATCCTTAGCAATTTTTCCATTAGCTGGCAATCCCTTCTTCATGATCCTACTTATGTTAGCAATGGGGAGGTACCTGTCTTGCTCCCTCATACCCGAGTGTGGGCTCTGCTCACCGCCACTGTCGTGGCTCCCTCCAGCCGGACTTGTTGGGTTATCAGCCATACTGCCAGAGACACTAGAGTCAAGCACTAAGTACATATGCAAATTTATACACACACATACACCATAGTACTTCCTTTTTGGAGTTACATAAAGGAACTATCTTTATGTCAAATACAATACTCTATCCCATGCACCCACCAAGGTTTCAACCCTGGAGGATGAGAAGATACACCTACCTCCTTGCCTACCGATTTGAAACTGCAAGAAATGGATTTTTTGTGTGTGCAAAATTGCAAGAAATGGAACTTACATAAACAAACACTTCTCTTGTTCTCAGAATAAAAGACATTAGCATTTCACCAAAATCCTAGATCAACTAAACAGTCATGATACAGCAATTCAAAACATGGAAATACATGTACATCTGCATATTCCAATCACATCCCAGAAAGGAATAGACATTGAAAAACTATAATCAATTCCCAAAAATAGAAAAGAAGCAACCTTGCAGTCAACTCGGATCAGTCTGAAAACCCCTAAAGCGTACATTCTCATATTCATCAAAACAAAGTCTACAACAAACATCCAACTGAACCTGAATTCACAAAGACCTGTTCCTCCATTGGAGTGTGGAATTAGAAAGAGACACACATAAACAGAAACAGAGGCAAATACCTGTAAAGAAGAATAAACCCAAAAAAAACCAAAGTCGAGATTTTGTATTTGGCGCGAGTGAGTCAGAGAGCGAGGATTGGTGGGAGAGTTGTCTTTATTGAGAGATCAGACGATGGAGAAGAAGAAGGAGATAGGAGATCGTGATTCGAGCATGATTTGTGTGGGGTTTGATTTTCCTAAATCTTAAAGTTTCGATCTTTTGGACTTGTGCTTATGATCACCGTTGGCTGTTGTTTGGTTCATGGAAACAAAATCCTTGTACTTCTTCGCTTTTTAGCCCCCACCCCACTTCCTCACATTTTTAAATATTTATTTAAATCTTAATTCCTTATTTCATATTCAAATCTCTTTAGGATAATAAATTAATGGAATAATTTTTAGAAATTATTTAATTTAATTTAGTAATTAAAATTTTAAAATTATATAAATTATATAAATATTTTATTTTCTAATGCTATATATCCAATAAGTATTATATAAATATTCATATATTAATCATATAAGTAAAAACAAAATTTTAATTTAACTAGTATAAATTTTAAAAATTATTAATTAAATTACAACTGCTAAAAATTTTGATATTATTAAATTAAAAAATTTAACAGCAGGCACTATTCAATTTATTATTTAATTTCTTTATATTAAAAATTTTATGAAAAAATTATTAGATGTTAATAAATTTTAGACATATATATAATTAAAAATTACCAAGTTAATACAAATTTTAATATTTAAAATATAAATAATTATAATAAAAATATCAAATTAAAATCATAAAAATATGTTTGTCCCCTCTTTTGTTTATACTAATTTTAGATTATAATTCAAAAATAATTTTATATTTAATGAACTATGAATTCAAATAAAGACAACAATTGAACTAACTTAGACCGAACTAAAGCCAACAAACAAAACTCAATGCTCAAACCGGATTAAGACTTGATAATTTCTCTTACACTTAATCAATAATAAAAAATTGGATCAGATCAGGTCAAAATCAATGAATCAAACTATGTTTTGACCGGTTCGAACCTAAAATTCTAGCCCGTAATTGATCCTAATCTCGACATCAAAACCACAAATTATAATAAAAATAAAGAGACATTGTTAATAATCATATACTTAAAACCCAAAAAAAAAAGGTTGTACAAGCAAAGACAAAGGCATCCAAAACAAAGTTGGAGCTGCAGAGGCCATAATTCACTTGTCACTATGAATCTGGAAAGATTTTGTACAATGTGAGAGCTTATATCTACAGGAAACAAAATGGAAACTGTTAATGAGGTAGATACCACTGAGAATCAGTAACTACTGAGGTTTAATGGGAGCTCAATGGTTCGAGTATTTTATACGATCTTTAGTCCGGACCTGGTGACCAAGTCGAAGATTGATATAATGATTTCGACACTAATTAAAACAATGATGAGCCATTCCAGGAAGTCTGATTTTCTGTTCTGCAGAATTTCCTGGAGAAAACGAATATTATGCTGCAGAGGAAAGGCACAATGTCACTGTCTTGGAGACAAATCCGTTTCTCCAACTTGAAGAAAGAGAGTAAAATCAAAAGCAATTCAGAGATATATAACAAAAATAATACCTCTACAAACTTTAACTTAAAATCGAGACTTGCAAATCTCTGCGACAACTCGAATTCATCCCTCAGATATTCCCATATCTGAGCATATTTAGCATCCTTCCAGGCAATGTCCGATCTGTTGAGAATCAAATGTAATTTTTTTAGGTGCACAATGCAAAGGAAAACATTGGGAAGTTCTGGACCCAAGCAACTAGTGAGACTGACTATTATATTTCTATTCAGCCTGCATAACGCGCTTCTGTTAAAACCTAAAAGTATAGGCATAACAACCGACATTTACATCGAAGCATAAAGCCAGTTTCAACATTATGGGTTCTAACCGTACCTCTCAAACAGTCCAAGCTTGAGAATCACATCAGCAAGATTAGAATTTGCTTTCCCAACTAACTGAAAAAGCTTTTTGCTGTCCATGGAAAATGTTCCGGTCTTTTCCATACCACGATTTATGTCAGTAAATTCAGCAACCATTCCATCAACCTATGAGAAGATCAAGATTGTGGTAAAGAATAGAAAAAAACAATAAGTCGATATAGAAGACAAACGCAGTCGATCAAAAAATTTATTGTAATAGTTATAATGTAGCGATCAAAATGACATGTACCTGGCGCCCATAGTAGTCAAGAGCAATACTTTGACCAAGAACACTACCAATTGTACGTATCCCGTCAATGTTCAAGTATTGCAGCATTATGTAGTCCAGTCCACCTAGCATCCACGTGCCTAAAGTGGACTTCTCCCTCACCTCATATTCTTGCACAGCACAAATTCAAGATTAATAAACTAGCCTCCTGAGAAGCTCAATAGAAAATGTATACTCTATGAGGGATGCAGCAAGTATAATCATCAAGAAAATAAAGAAGAAGAAAAAATTAGAATGAGGGAGCAAAAAAGTGAGTGGTTACCATCCTTTCTCATTTCAGGAAGCAATCCCGATGCGTGATTCCTAACAATTTTGAGATAATCATCAACCTCATGTTCACGCACATTAAACAAAACGATAGAGCCGTACTGAAACACTACCATGTAACAGCAATGACTTCCATGGATACAACTACCTGAACCCTGGAAAACAAGATTATTGACCTTAAATGTATAAGTGACAAGAATGCAGATAACTCTTGCATAGTCACCAAGACAAACATTTGAACGAGCAACAATCCTTAATGATATCGTATTATCACAAAATATTTGGTATTGAATTCCAACTACCTCAAAATTGCGTGCAATTAAGCACGGAACATTCAACCATCTAAGATGTCCTTACCTCCGATACTATGCTGAATTAGAATATACATAACTAATGGAATGCTTAAAGTACCCCCATTTGCTGATAAAATGATCTTATCAATATGGTATAAATTATTTTTCCACACCCCCCAAGCTAGGGCCACTTGGCTTTCGAATCCAATTCCAACAATGCACTTCTCGGATCGAGAAAATGCATGTAAAGAACTGAACCTTCGTACACTAAACTTATTCAAACCATCTCTCATAAAATCAAGAACAGTGCCAAGATTTGTTGATAATCTGGTGCTTAAATATCAATCCCATTATGCAACAACATTTATTTATAGGAATTACAACATAGGAATCGTAGAGAAGTTCAACATTATCTTCTTCTTCTTTTTTTTTCAAGATAAAAAAGGAACTTACACTGGGCTCAGAAAGATGACCAAACTTGAGAACAACATAATTTGTCATACGTGAAGTTGGTGGAATAAAATTGGGTTTGTTCTGTTCCACGAGGCTCTTCAAATCCACACTACAATTAGACATTAACCATTTCACTTAGATACACACATATTAGAATTCTACTTCTTCTAATTTGAAATTTCAACAATAACATTGGTTCTTCAAAACCTGAATTTTAGCAATCTAAGCTTAACAAAGAATCATTATTTAAAAAGGTCAAAACAAAAGGCAAACCTAGTGGAGAACAAATAAGCTCGAACAGGGATTGAAAGCTTTGCATCCTTATCAACGGTGGTCCCAGTCCCATCACCACCTTCGCCAACCTCCGAGCATGAAACCGGTCCGTTCCACTCCACCGCCGTGTGCTGCTGCGGTTGTTGCTGAGGTGTCGCCGACGAGAGCGAAGAAATACACCTCACAACCACAGAACTGCTCCGACAAGCACCCAACTTTTGACGGCCGCCGGAACAGAGGTCAGGAGAGAAGGACAAGAAACTCAGGGTTTTTGAAGACAGTAAACGTGAGAGCGGCTTTAGCACAGGAGGGTTTGGCTGCTGCGAGAAGAGGATTGTACGGAGCGGCAATCGTATTTTCAAGTGCGCGTCAATGGTCCGCCACATCTTTCGTTGTCTGACAGGACACGAGGGTAACGAGTTTAACGTTGTGGGATTGGGGTTTAGAGTAGGTTTAGAGTGCTGTACGGCGTTCCAACCTCCATGAAAGTTCGTTTTTCCAAATCCTAACGGGATTGGGATTTGAAGGGACCAAGAACACAACACACAAGTCTCGGTTGCTTGGGTTCTGTCTTCTTAAGCCTGTCGTGTTCAGATCTGCATAACAAAAGATAAGATCCAAGTTTGATGGGCTCGTGGGTCTTTTATATCAGTTTTTAATTTTACGTTAAGAAAGACAAAACTCAATAAGCATAATTTATACTGCCGATTGCCGAATTCAGAGGAATATCAATAATCAGTTAATCACAGTTTGTCAGTTTTAAGGTTGTACCGGGAATTGGTTGGATAGATGTTGTAGCTTTAGCCTGGACTGACTTACCAAAGTAACATAATAAGAACAGAATCCAGTATAACACCCAAAAAAAAAAAAAAAAACTCAAAAGTTTATTTTTTATTTAAAAATTTTCAGGTTTAATTGATATTACTCTAAGCCTATGTTAGGTTAGACTTATACCAGTAGAGTTTTTATTACTAGAGCTTT
>JANZLD010000003.1:65701926-65729408 GCA_026413575.1 Erythroxylum carthagenense
ATCTTTATAATTGAGAAAATGAGCTAGTACCATTATTGTCAATAAATGGAATTTAATGCTTTCCAACAACTTTAAAAATGTATACTTATTACTCTTTAGTATGATTTGAGAATATGACATGTGTCTTTTCTTGTAAATGAATTGTGATAATGTTTTCATATTGTGTTGATGATTGTAAAAGAATGTGACTTTTGGAAAGAATGCAATGGTTATAAAAATTACTTTAAGAAATGTGGCATTTTGGCCAATATGTTTGAAAAGTGTGAAATGTATGCTTATATGGGTTTGTGGTGATCCCTTAAGTGAGTCAAGTACACTTGTCTATAGTCTTTGGCCGCCTGTCCGCTAGTGGCATGAAGCTTCTCACGGACTCCCATAAGTTCACGACTACATATTATCGCTACGCAAAAATGTGTAGACTTTATGTTTTGGATCCACCCATACCATTTCCGATATGTTTATGTGATTATGTTTTGAAGTCATTTTGATGCATACGTGTGTTGATTGTGTAAATGGCTTGATAAGTTGTAAGTTTTGGAACACATATGTGGCTTATTTAAAATGTAAATTTTGCATTGGAAATAAAATGATTCAAGGATTTTTGTTTTTGCTTGTGTTTCTTAGCTATAAGTATATTACTCACGAGCCGTCGAGCTCACCCTCTTCTTCCCTTCCCATTAACAGGAGATGAGCAAGGAAATAAGTGACCAAACTGAGGTCAAGGCATCACTCCCGCTTTACTTTTTGATTTTGAAGCTATAGTTTGTAAACAAAGCTTTAGTTGCATTTTTTGAGCAAAATCATTGTTCATGTAGTTTCTTTAAAATTTGAATTTCCGAGACTTTATTGTATTGGGGCTAGAAATGCCCACTAAAGCTTTGTAAGAATTCATATTGTGTTATTAATGAAAGACATTTGGGTTTTATTATGTTTTGTCGATGTTTGTTCTAAAGGTGACGTTGCATTGTTTTGTAAATGTCCATAAGGGTAGGTTTGTGTATGCTGTGCTTTGAGGCAAAATTTAGACTGATATGGATTAAATTGGATCAAGTAGCCTCATTGAAAGTTATAGAGGAATTTCATAGCTTTCCAGCGATGTATAATATGCTATTTTTGGATGTGAGAGTTGAAAGATGTGAATTATTGAAGTTGGGTGCAGGTTCTGTCAAGAATGACAATTTTTGGGATAGAAATTTTGAGTGAATTTTTGACCCTCATAGAGTTAGAAATTATTCTTAGGGTCTTCATAAAAGTTGTATATTGTCTTTTTATCTTTCCTTTGATATAAAGTATGACATTTTTGGGCAATGAAGTGGAAAGTTATGATGTTTAGAAGTTCTGTTACTGTTTAGGATGACTTTTTTTCAGGCAGTTATTTTGAAGTGAATTTTTGACCCCCTTAGAGGCCAAATTGATTTTTAAGTCCTGCATGGAAGTTGTAGAACTTCCTTTAAACTTTCCATTGATACAAAATTTGCAAAATTTGAAATTCTAAGTCAAAAGTTATAGAGTTTAGAAGTTAGAGGCCAAATTGATTTTTAAGTCCTCTCACAGGGACGAGCACCCTCGCGCTGGTCGGGAAGGCGACCCGATCCTTTTCCATTCTTTTGTTTATAACTTTTCCGTCCGACCTCCGATTGACCCGATTTTTGAAGCGTTGGATTTCTAAGACTTTTCTTTACCTCTCCATAAAAATTTGTAGATTTTGATATTAATTTGAAAAAGATTGATTAAATCAAATTGAGTTGAATTTTTTTTTCTGAACATGTTTCTATATTTTGGCGATATCTCGATTTGTAGAGATCCAATTGAGTTGATTATTGTTTCAAAATAAACTAGAGACATGGAATTACAACTTGTTTAAGGGAATCAATTTTTAATTTAGAACCCAAGACTTTTTTTTTCAAATCTGTTAGGAAGTATGTGATTTGGGTATTTTGTTGAGATTTAGCTTAGTGTGGAGTTCCTCCCTTGTGGAATGCAAGTCCAGATGTCACATAGGATGTCGAGCACGTGACTCGCGGGGGTGAGGTTCCAACAATGAGAATGAAGATGAACTGATGATGGCTAATGAGTATTCATTGAAACAATCTACAAGATAATACGCCCACGTCTTATGATTTCGGAGTTAGACTCCAGAAACGGGGTCCAATATTAGGTTCATTAAATAGACCTTCACGGGTCTGGAAAGCACTCCAGACCCTGTCTATGTCCATTTTGGGGAGGTCTATGTCCATTTAGCGATTATACACGGGACACTTGCGAAAAGTTACAATTTTGACCCTCTAAACGGCAAAATCTCGTTTTGGGCTTCATACATCTTTCTCGAAGTCCTCTTCAAGACCATCCTAGAATGAAATTAATCCAACATCTAAAGAAAAATTTATACCTTTTTTTCCTAAGATATGTTTGTTTATAGATTATTTACTAATCAATGTTTTTCCCATAAGATGTTTAGGCTTGATGGTGATATTAAATGAATCTAATTGAAGTAGGATTGAGCTATTAACTTAAGGAGAGTGTATTAAGTGTTAAGGAATAATTCAAATATCATGTTAATTGATTTTGAGACGAGTACTAAGGAAATGTACCCAAGAATGTCATTGAACATGCATGGTACATATTTTATATACATAATTGTGCATAAATGAATACTTATAATTGTGCTAAATTATTAATGCGCGTGTGCAATATATGGATTGCATAATGTTGATGTGCAGGATAAACATCTGCGTTCAAACATTTCTAGATCATGGAAGCTAATGCAAATTTAGAGCGTACTGTGAGTTAATCTAGATGGTCTTAATTACTGATTATTATGTTTATATTATGTATTGAAAGATTATGCAATATGAATGTGATTATTCTGATTCTGGACATTGAAGGTTCAATGATTTTAATTTATGAATGAGATATTAAAGTGCTACTTTTATGTGAATGTGACGAAATAAGTACTTCTTAATATGATTATTGAATGTTGGATCAAGGTTCGATGATGAATGTGCTCTAAATGTGAATATGCATATAAATGAAAAAGTGATTCTCAATAGAAATGTTGAATGCCGGACTAAGATCTGATGACACGTGAAAGTGACTAATTGATCATATATGATTGATGCATTCCATTACATGAATGCATGAAATATAAAGGTAGTTATGACCAGAGTCACCACCGAAAAGAGCTTAAAGCTCAGAAAGTGAAAAAGAGCCTTGGACTTAATTGTAAATGTACTCGGTATCTACTATAAGATATGAGACATTATCTGATACAGCTCGATATCGATTAAAGGATATGAGCTAGTGAAATAGGCACTCGGTCACAACAAAGTAACAAATTAAAAGTGAGTCTTCTAAGCATAGTATATGCATATGATATGTATGATTTAAATAGTTTGAATGATTTCTGAACGTGATAAGTGTTTAAATGATTGAAGTGATTGTAAATAAAAAGATTGGAATTATGTGAAAATAAATGATGATATATGTTATGTGATTGAGTGAGCTATTGAGAATAGTCACTCACTGAGTTTGCAAAATTCACCCAAAATTTGCAATATTTTTTCAGGCTTAAAAGAGTTATATCGTTAGGCAAACGGGAATATAGCCACTACATTCAAGTAAGAGATAGAGGTCAAAATCAGTTCGTGTCTACATTTGTATTCTTTTATTTTTGTATCAACTTGAGTCTTCCGCAACTATTGTATCATGTGTATATGAACATTTCTATTTTGTAATAACTTTCAAAATTGGAGATATTTGTAAATGATCTTGTATCATAATGACATTATGATTTTAAGTGTTTTGTATTAATAATGGGCTCTAGTGACTAATGAAATTAAGATGATTTGTGAAGTGATTGTAACCCTTGTGATTAAAAAAGTTTTTGAATAAAGTGGGCCCAATTTGATTTTTAATTTCACTTGTGCTATTTTTGAAAATTTTGTACCAAGTTCGAGTGTTTGACCGTTCTAGCATGCCGCCCTTGTGAGATACATATTCGGACATCACTTAAGATATCAGGAACGTGTCATGCGAGAGTGAGATGCAACATCGACTCTGTTCAGTGAACTTGTTCTCTAACAAACACCCATATGTTTGTGTAAGTATCTCTATACTTTAGCTTATGAGATTGATTATTTCCTTCATAAAGAAAAACAAAAACGTATGCAAGTTTTTTTTACGTTCTATTAATGTCCAATCTTAATAGAACAATAACTAGAAATATTTAGAAATAATACATAAATACAATAGGAATCTCGTAATTATAATTTTATTTGTAATGTTCAATTATATATCCCATAAACTTTATCATATATATTTAAACATATATAAAATAAAAAATAGCTTTAAATAATTTGTTACTAAATTACAACATAAATGATTAATTATAGGACATAAATCAACAGGGAGTATATTTCAACAATAGTGGTAAGCGCTTACGAATGTCGATTGACTGATTGAACAGAAATATTTACTCCGATTGGGCAAGAGGTTGCGGTCGTAACAAGTATTTGAGAAATACGTTAAAAATCACCAGTCTCTGAGAACAGTTGATCTCACTTTTTCGTCCTCATCGGTTGAGAATTCAACAGATCAAACGTTTTGAAAAAATGGGAACACCGTCTCTGTCAGTGTTCAACCGCACCAAAAATCTGACTCAAAGACTGGCAAGGCATAACTTTTCCGTCTTGTGAAATATCGAGGATCAGCTTGCCCCATTGGCCCTTGTACTTACTGTTACCTGGTAGTTTCAGTATATAAGTGGTACCAGGATCTTCAGTGCCTCCCATGAACTCCTCAACTCATAACAAGACTTCTCAACTTTTTTTTCCATCTCATGGATTACTCTTCATCATCACATCTGTTACAAATTTTTGGGGCTCTGGTATTCACGCTTTTGTGTACTCTATGGTGGTCCAAAAAGTACAATCCTGGGAAAACAGAGAGGCGCAATCTTGTACCAGAAGCACCAGGTGGCTTACCAATTATAGGTCACCTTCATCAACTTGCCGGAACCAAAAACTTAGCTGAATCCTTGTCGTCCATGGCGGATAAATACGGTCCCATCTTCTCGATCAGGATGGGAGTACACCCAACAGTAGTGGTAAGCAGTTACGAGTTACTTAAGGAGTTGTTCACTACATGCGACAGAAGCTTCGCTTCACGCCCGGACACATCTCAAAGCAAATACCTGGGTTACAATTCATCGGTATTCGCTTTCGCACCGTACGGAAAATACTGGCGAGAGTTACGTAAGCTGGCGGTGATGGAGCTTCTCTCCATCAACAGGCTCAAATCACTGAGGCATTATCAGGTTTCCGAGGTTAACCACTTGATTAACGACATGTTTATGTTGAGCGAGAGGAACGAGCATCGTCCGGTTAAGATCGTGCTGAGTCAATGGCTTCAAGAATTAACCTTCAATGTCATTACTTTAAAGATATCAAGGCAGAGATTCTTCACGAGGAAGGTCGACGGAAATGTCAGCAACCAAGATAGTCACGATCAGCATGTGGGTAAAACTATCAGAGAATTCTTGGAAGTTTTCGGCAGAGCAGTTCCTGGTGATCTCATCCCTTTCTTAGGCTGGTTTGATTTTGGAGGAGCGATAAAACGCATGAAGCAGATCTCTGAGAAACTGGACGCGATCATAGAAAAATGGATTGAAGAACACAAGTCGAAGAGTGGTGAATCGGAGAAAGATATCATCGATGTCATGCTTTCTACCATTGCGGATGACACCACCTATGGCCATAAAAAAGATACCATTATCAAGGCAACAATATTGGTACGTTATATTTTACCATTATTTTATAAATATTTTAAAATCAAACAATATTCAACAGATGAATATTTAATCAATTTTATTTATTTTTGAATTTAAATTTGGGTCGAAACATTTCATAGATATATTATTTGCTGAAAAAAGTACATCAGACAATTTTCTCGTTACAAAATATTTGTTATACCCTGAGTTGAATAAAATAACAAATATTTTTTTCCTTTTCTATAATTTTTACCATTTAAGTATTTATAATAACTTCAATGCATATTTAAGAACTATGTTAATAAATTGAACATAATTTATAATTTGGATCTTTAAAACTATTAAATGGATGCCAATCTCCGATTATTTTATTAATTACATATTTTTTTCTTTTATTACTTTTGATACAAGTAATAATTTATCTCAAACTAAAAAAATAGTATATTATAATATATTGTTATAATTTTATTTCATATTTTGAACTTATTTAATAAATTAAACATAATTTGGATTTTGGATTATAAACTCTTTTAAGTCTTAAAGTGTTTTATTAATCATATACTAGTTTTCTTTTTATTAATTTAATACAATGGAAACTAATTATAACACGTCTTAATTTAAATCTTATTGTTAGACTTTCATAATTGCTGGCTCAGACACCTCATCCATAAGTCTGACATGGATCTTCAGCAACTTGTTAAACAATAAACATGTATTAGAGCGCGCCCAGGAAGAGCTTGACAGAAAAATTGGTAGAGATCGATTAGTGAACGCAATCGAGGCTGATAATTTATTATACATCCAAGCTATTATCAAAGAAACCTTACGATTGTACCCACCTGGTCCATTGAGACTTCCACACAAGTCTATAGAAGATTGTTACCTTGGTGGGCATTTTATCCCAAAAGGGACTCGTCTGTTTACTAACTTCTGGAAGGTACAAACAGACCCAAATTTTTGGTCCAATCCGAAGGAGTTCATGCCTGAAAGATTTATGACAACAAAAGTAGATGTTGATGTTTATGGTCAACATTTTGAGCTCCTTCCATTTAGCTCAGGAAGACGGTCTTGTCCTGGAATCAACCTAGCAATGCAAGAGATGTCACTGGCACTTGCAAGGTTACTTCAAGCATTTAACTTCTACAGACCATCAGATGAACCAATTGACATGACTACGGGCCTACGTTTTGCCCTATTCAAAGAAAAACCTCTCGAAGTTTTGGTGACTCCCCGCCTTCCTCCTGAGCTTTATCAATGGTAGAAAATGAGGAAGTTAATAACATGTTCATATTTATGTTTTTAATAAAGAGAGGTGACAATCTCCTACATCTTTCAAAGTATAATATAAGCCAAGAGTTAGCTTTTAAAAAATATCATCTTCTCAAAATGATGTAGGCCTAATATTCATGCATAACTCATCATTCTTCTTATATTGCCTTACACTACCAAATCTTTTATATAGGGTGATAAAATGGTAAAGGAAATACAATTTTTTGTTATTTTAATTTTAATTTTTTAATTTTAAAATTGAAACTATATTTTTAATATATTAAATTAAAATAAAATTATTTTGAAAAACCATTTATATTAATCTATGAAAATTTAAACTTAGATAAAAAAATAATCAATTTAAATTTGATTTATTAAATTTAGATTAAATGGAATTGAATTAAACACAATATATAAGTGATAATAATATTATATACTAAATATTAATATAAAAAGGGACCTAAATATCGAATCTATACAAAAGTAATTAATGTAATACAATTAATGATAACAAATTTAAAAGTATTTACTTTTGGAAAATTTTAATTTCATATAAATATTTTAAATTTTAAATTTAATGATTAACTTTTAAAATTTTGTATAAATTAAATCAAATTTATATTTCTATCTATTTCTTTATCTCTATCTCTATCTCTATCTCTATTTCTATCTCTTTTAGTAATTTGTAATAAATTTTGGATATGATAGTCTTTTAGTTCTTTAATTTCTCAGTCACTAGAAGAAAACGCTCCTTATAGTAACATTTTCAAAAGAGTTCAATTTGTCAACTTATTTAGCTAATTACTAAACATAATTATCAGCGATTTAATATGGTCAAACAACTAAAACCTTTCAATCTGCCAAAAAATGGTGAATAAGCCATTTATCAAATAAGGATTACATCTCATTCAATTCTAAACAGTAAAAATAAGTTTTCAATTTAGGAGATTTATAATGGAATGTAAAATGATAAACAATATTTCACTATATTATATTATAAACTATTCTTCTAAACAATATTTCTTCTATCCCTACCAAACAATAATTTTCTAATATTACATCCTTTTATATTTTATTCCATTATAAACCTTAAGTACAACTAAACATAGCCTTAGAAAATAGCATTAGTGGCGTTATTTTTATATAGTCATTTTTGCTCAATCTAATTTTATTTAAATTGATTGGACTTTATGTCATGTAAAAGATTATGGACCAAACTAAGGCCCAATTCAACACTTTTTAAAATGATGTCATTGTGATATGTACATTTGAATAAAATAAAATAAATATAATATCACTTTTTAAAAAAATCTCCAAAACAATGTCATTTTAGACTGTTTGAGCGAAATCAAACTTAAGACTTTGAACCGTGCTCAAGTCATCTAGTAAGAGAAGAGAGTCGTGTCAAATTAAGCCAACGATGGATTTAACTCATTCTCATAAATAATCATTACGGTTCAATCAATGTTTTGTAATGCTAGTATAAAGACGTACGGTGACATCATTTATTTTATTTTAATTTTTATCAAAATTTAATTTAAAAATTGGCAGTCAATACTTTTTTTAAAAACATATATCTTTAAAAAAACTAAACACATAAATAAGGACCCGTTTGGTTGAGCTTTTATCAGTAGAACTTTTGTCAGTAGAACTTTTCTAAGAATAGTTTTTTTTAAAAGTCAATTGACTGTTTGGCTGTCAATTAAAAGAGCAGCTTTTTAAAAGAGTTTTATATAGTAGACTGTTTGGTAATATAAAAATAAAAGCACTTTTATTAATTTTAATTATATTTTATTTTATAATAAAATTATTTATGCTAAATAATATTTAAAATACATATAATATTTAAAATAATTTTATAATAAAATTATTTTATAAATATTTAAATAATATTTAAATAAATTTGTTCATCAACGCAGACGATTTGCGTTGGTCTGCGTTGATGAACAACACAGACGATATCGTCTGCGTTGATGAGGAACGCAAACCAGATTGAAATGTTTTTATTTACATAAGTGATGAAAACTTACGAAAAAATAGCTTACCAGAAAAGCTAAAATTTAGGCTTTTCTGAAAAGCTCCAAATTTTAGATTTTTAAAAAACTGTATTTTAACTTTTTTAAAAGCTATTTCTATTTCAAAAGTACTTTAAAAATTTGCAGCCAAACACCCATCTTTTCTCGAAAATAGATTTTACGGTAGAAAAAAGTATTTTTGGAATCTTCAAAAGCTGAACCAAACAGGCACTAAGTCCGGTTAGGTCAGGAGTGTGATTTTAACTTGAAGCCTAAATTTTTTTTATAAAAACTTGAGTTCAACCCAAAGCTAAATCAATTTGGGCTGAGACCATTTACTTTATGTTGAATTAGATTTTTTTAAACCATCCCAAATAAAAACTACTTGATTTGAAGTTTAATTTATGTATCAGCTATTTTATTAACGTCTTTTTTTCTCTTTATATTTTTCATTTTGTTCATTACAAAAATAACATCGGAAGTATTATGTCTCTTTAAGTTTAGTAATAGATTAGGTTGAGTCTGAGGTTATTCAGTTGAGGTCTAAAATCTTTTATAAATCAAAGAAAGTGAAAATATATGGAAAATTAGTTGTAAGATAAGTGAAGGATATGGAATGGTAAAGCCATTTAGAAAAGAATGAAGCTATTAAGTAGATTTGGCATAAGGTTGGTGGCTCAGTCAAAAATTTATGTTTACATTTAGATCGGGCTCGAATTCTAAATGAGTTTGAAATTTGTGGCTCAAGCCTAAGATTGATCAGGTTTAGGCGATTCAAATTTCAACTAGACTTAAGTCAATGGTGGTTTTTTTGTTTTAGGGAGCGTTTGGTTTGAGCACAGAGTTGGATATAGATATGGGTATAATAGTAGAAGGGAATGAGAATAGGTACGAAAAATAAAAAATTTCATATATAATTAACTAAAAGACGTTATTTCATATATATTTAGGTTTTGGGCTGAGTCAAACAGCTTAAGCCTAAATTTCAACTTATCTTGAAGCTAAAAAAATTAAAAATAATACCCAAGTCTAACCTAAAATTTGATCAATCCAAATCGAGCCAAGCATAAATATAATCCATATTCCTACAATATAATAGCAAAGGGAGGAGAAGATGGTCAGACATTTATAACTAGTATTTTTAAATATATATATATATATACTCAAGTTTTGAGTCAGGTCGAGTCATAGAGTGAGCCAAATTATTATAAAGTCCAATTTTTAAGAAAAGGTTTAAATTCATTTAACTCAAACAAAATTCGTTAACTTTAGATTATTAGACTTGGACTTTATTATCTTCTTTATCTCCCTTTGTAATGTTCACGCCTTACCTCAACATTGTATCTATCATTTTTAAGAATGACAATTGGTCATGTTAAGAGCAGAGATGGAGCTATATGGGGGCTCATGGTGCATTGGGCCTCCCAACATTTTAAAAAATAAATATTTTTATTTTAATATATATATATACATATATATAAAGACGGAATTATTTGGAGCCCATTAGTATATTGGGCTCTCCAAGATTTTAAAAAATTAAATATTTAGACTTCCTATCTTAAACTTTTGGCTCCGTCATTGGATAAGAGTGACTAATTTGATTCCTCATGGTATAACTTAAGCTTGACTTGAAACTTAGGGGCTGTTTGTTTTCTCTTTTTTTTTTGATTTTTTGTTGTTGTTTTTGTAAAATAAGAAATTGATGGTATAATCTTGTTTGGTTAAACTAGTTTGTATATTTTATTTTTTTAAACCGTAACCATTTTATGAAAATATATAAATCATGTTTTTGCGAATTTTGAAAATAAATTTTCGTCTATTTTTGAAACTTTTTTTCAAAAAAAAAATCATATTGGTTTCTTTCCCTTTGCGTCGAATTTGCCTTATGCGCTTTTATCGATGTTATGATTTCTCCAAGTTTGTTTTCATATTTGTTGGTTCATGTGAATTTTGTAGGTTTGTTTATCTATTGCTTGCGTTCATCAACTTCTCTTGTTTCTCTTGTCCATAACATCAGCCATTATACTTCTTGCGACCATCAATACTCCTTTCTCATATTCTCTTTGTGTTACTTGATTGGAGCTCTATTCTTCAAGTTTCTTATGAATACTAAATAATGCCTATGGTGTCAACATTTTCCTAACTTCAACAACAGTTAAATCTCTCTCTGAGCTGAGTATATTATTCATGACTAGTAGGGTCAGTCACATTAGTTTGGTAGTAAGAAAACAAAATAGAGAAACTAGGGCGTGAGTGCCACTTTGATTTGCATTTTGATGAACAATAATATGACTAGTTTCAGTTTTAAAAAAGTTAAAACTTGAAAAGGAAGAGAGATATAAAGAAAATTACATTATTATATATTTAGCCATACCTACTAAAATGTCTTTGATAGAAAAGTTGAACATTTGAGTAATTACAAGAATTGGCAGACCATGTGTAGAATTATGTCAAATGTTGGAAGAGAATAGGGTTCTCTGATTTGAGCATAGTGACGGAGCCAAGAATTTAAAAGAGGAGGACCCAAATATGTAATATTTTAAAATTTTAGGGGCCCAATGCACCATTAAACTCCAAATAACTCTATCCTTTTATATATATATATATTCACTGAGCCCCAAGTGGCTCCGTATATGTTTGAGCATAAGCTTCTGCACTATTTTGTGATGATAAAGAAGATGATGCATTCTCGTTTTGTGTACTTCCTCTGAACAACAATTTTTTTCAACCGGAATGAGTTATCTGATGATTACCGGAGCTCTTCATCTGATCATGATGTGTTTGAGTTCTTTAGTTAAGACTTCACCTCCTCTACTAAACCTTGTGATAACTTAATGTTTTGTGGCAAGCTGGTACTTTATAAAGAAGCAACCCAAAATCTTGAACAAGAAGCGAAAACAATAGTTGGAATGACATTATTAAAACCAAAACTTGACATCTATAAAAGATTAGAAATGTTTATGGCCACAAATGCAGGGTCGTTTTCTTCTTGGTCCTCACGTCATTTTAATGTGGTGACAGCAAATGGGGCATAGAGTGGAGCCTTCTTCACCGACAACACGCCCTGTTTATCTCTAAACTTTCATCAAGTTGATAGAGAAAATGAGCATTAAATAAATTAGAATCCAAGTTGACCATTGGGCATAATAAATAATCAAACCTGGAAGCTGCATCCCAGGTAGCTTCGGTAATAAAAAGGACTTGGGAAGTGTTGTTGGGTTGTTAGTAAATGATGTGCAGCTGAGTGTGACTAAGATGCTAGTTAACGGGAGCTGTTGTGCCGCGATTGGGACTTGAAGTTCCAGCATGTTTATCGGGAAGGCAATCAAAGTGCAGACAGTCTTGCTGCCTTAGCTGCTTATTCCAGCCCCGTGATTCTCACGACGTCTTGTATCGTCAATCTCTCCCTTAATTTCTTCTTGTTCTCTTTTCCCTTATTCCAGCCCCGGGATCCACACGCTTCAGACGGCTCCGTCGCTTGTCTTCGCCACTATAGCCCGTGATTCTCACGGCATCTTGTATCGTCGATCTCTCCCTTAATTTCTTCTTGTTCTCTTTTCCCTTGTAAGCAAAAAAAAAAAAGATGCTAGTTAACGTCCAATAGCAACCAACCAGTTATCATCTAAGTCTAAAACCCAAAATGCTTCAAAAACTTTTTATATATTAATCTCAGTTGCAAACTCACCAGTACATATATACTCTTTGTATATATAATTCATTTTTATAATACTATAATCATAAAGTAATTATGATATTTTTAGAAATTGTTGTGGTTGTCACTTGTTCATTTTGAACCATGTTGATGGAGGACCATCCACACAAGCCTTACAAGACGTGGAAGCAATGAGTTTGATCACACATGAAGAGCATTCTGTCCAAGCAGATTCAGGTAATGAGGAAAAAGACTTTGATGGCCTGATTAAATTGTTAGCTCATATTAAGCCTTATGGACTGGTGAAAGCATGCATATATGAGGAGCCTCTTATTAGTCACGTGCCCAACACAACTCCAACTGGCTATTCAATTTCCATTAGTTTAGGTCCGATATTGACGCTTGAGTAGATGTCGCTAGCATGAAATCTATTTTGGCTTCTTTTTGGCGTTGTCTCCAATGCCTTGTCTTTAGTTGATCAGCGCTTTGGCTATGGCGTTATCGATTTTCCTTTCCAGTCTATTTGAAATCTTGAGACTGGTTGTTTAAATTGAATTTGATTGGGGTGTACTTGGTTGTATTTTCAGTTTGGATACTTTAGGCTCCGAGTTCTCGATGTAATCTTCCTATCCAATTTTAATGAAAGCTTTCTTTATCCAAAAAAAAATTTCCATTAGTTTAGGATAACTTTATGTCTAATAATGGTTTGTTTTTATGAATAAACAATTACAATTCGTAGGCAATGAGGAGTCGATTCGTTGTGACTTTCCTTTGTCACTACTTTCCTTATTTACTCTGCACTTTTTTATAAGCAGGTCAAGAAAATTATATGAAAAGTTTTGAGAACTTCTCGTCAATTTATAGCTGGAATGTTGTAGGGTTTTTATTTGTTTTCCTAAAAACATATGGGTTTTAAAAGTAGTCCCTAAACTTTCACCAAATTGCTTGTTGTTATCCAGTTTTTTTATCACCCGATTCTGACCACCTGCTACTGTTTTGCCCATATCTCATCAACTATTCATCTCCATGACTATAACCACACCAATCTAGAACTTAGACGAAATTTCTCACAATTTTCGTTCAAATCTGAAACTTTAATTCTCAGTCGATTCTCCGGAAACTACTGATCAATTCACTTGCAATTTCCTAATGCCCAGCCACATTTACCTATAATTTCCTAAGCCTAGCCACTTTCTTTCCCAGCACCAACACACCATCCCATGTTTAACATTTAATACTTTGTAAAAATTGTTGTGATTGATGTCACATATATGTTACTACATTTATTGATGAAAAGCTTGAATAATATGAACGATTCTAATGATTGTATATAAGTAAATGAAAAAGAAGGTGTATGGAATGATACTACCGAGATGTATTTAATCTCCTTAATAGTTAAAGAAGGGAAATCAAACAACTACTACCTTTCCCAAAACTGATTGGAAGAATATTAAGGCAAGGCTTCAAACAAATTCTATAAGGAGTATACTGATATTCAATCGAGAATAAGTATAATGGATTAAGGGCTAGATTGAAAATTTTCAAGAATTTACTCAAAGAAACAGGAATTGGTTACGACTCTTACTGGTAAAGTTAATACTACAAATGAATGTTGGGAAGATCTATTTAAGGTAAAATATATCTTTTGTTTTCTTAATATATCATATTATAAAATATTCATTCTCATATTCTTTTGTCATCATTATAGGTGCATAAAATGACCCACAGATTAAAGAAAAAAGGATGTAAGGAATTTTTAGACTTGTGTCATATTTTTAGAGACATTACTAGAACTAGTGTGCAAGTACATCCATCAACTAAATTTCCATTGAATAATATAGAAGAGGAACATAGAAATGATATTGATGAAGATTACTTGTATAATGAAAAAGAATATCAAGATAAAAGTTCTCCATCTAAGAAAAAGAAATCTCTTAAGAGTAAGACAGCAAAGAATATACATTGTAACATCGTAGAAGAAGTCTTACTTATACTTCGTCAACGATAAAAAATGAAGAATGATTTACTTGAGAAAAAATAAGTGAAATATCATTCACTGTAGAAAATATATCTCAAAAGTCAAACATAATGATGGAATGTATGAATTCGTTAGATCAATTCGTTGGATTATGTCACTTTAGTTATATTTTCATATTATTGCATATTGAATTCTTATTAATCTGACATTTTTATATCAAACACTAGTCTATATTTTGAACATTTTTAGTTTGTGCTTTGTATGAATATTTAACTTAAGCCTTTTGATTGAACGTTTTATTAATTATTTAATGATGACATTGTAGATACATGGATTTATTATCAGATTATGATGCTAAATGGAAGAAGGTAATCCTTATTTTTTTTAGTTAGGGGAGAGATAAAACATTTTCATTTACAAAAGTAACTATGTAAAACTTCTGCTATACCAAGCCATGATTGGATATTATAACTTTTGAACAAGAATCCTATAAATATTTTTGAAAACTTGAGAATGAGAAAGATAATATTCTTAGGCTTATATAATGAGTTGAAGAGTTTAGGAGGCTAACAAGTCAATTGATTGTGGAGGAACATGTGACAATTTTCTTGATGACTATAGGGTATAGTGAGACAACTAAAGTCAATGCAAAACGCTTTCAACATTCGACCTGACCAATTTTGAAGTACTTTCGTAAAGTCTTATATGCAGTTAATCGTCTTCTAAAAAGAGTCATTACTCCACCATCTTTTACTAATATACCTCATGAGATTCAACATTATTCAAAATTCTTTCCATATTTTCAGGTACATTCATATATTTAATTACTATTTTAATTATGTCTTTATGATTAATAATTATATATATATATATATATATATAACAATTCCCATGGATCTTGAGGTCTTTCTCTGTCTTTATAATTTCGCAAATGATATCTTTCACTTCAGTTTGGAGAAATAAACCCAGGCATATTAGTGTAGCCGGAGTCGATCAAATAGTGCTTACCTAACATAGAAAGAATATAATATTAACAACAAGATATTAAAATGAATCATAATTACTATGTTTATTTAAAGTAATATAATACCTTAAGGAGGCATAGGAAATTGATTCACTGGATTTGTCACTGTTTCTAAAAGAACTCGAGAGTCATTTGCAGTACCTTCCTACCAGCCATTACTTATGTAAAATGCATGTCAAATAAGCAATAACACATAATATTTTAAGTTGGACTAATTATTTTGCTCCTGTATGGTATTTGTTCATCAGTCGAAACATGTGCATTAATATGTGTACCAAGCATTTTTTTAATTACAAATCTTAATTAAATATGTTTTTATTTTTCAGTTTTTATATTACAAATCTCAACCAAAAAGATTTTTATTTTTTAAGATAACAAAAACCAAAAAACTAAAAATCACAATAAAAAAGAAGTAAAACCAAATGATCTCTTAGTTTCATTTGAACTAGACAATACAAATGGGAAATAATACTATTTTTATGTAATTTTCCAAGATAATGCCATTTTGATTTTAATTAATTTAAGGGGGTTTTTGCTTTCAGTTTTTTTTCCCATTTTTTGTTGTGGTTTTTATAAAAAATAAAACTTCCTCTTAAAACATGTTTGGTTCGTTATTGTTGTATTATGCTGTTTTTAAAAATAAAAAACCACAACTGTTTCACGAAAACAGAAAAATATATTTCCCTAATATTTCACAATAAGTTTTTGTGTATTCTAAAATAGTTTTTTCAGAAAAACAATTTTTCTCTTTGCGCCAACTTTAGCATCTTCAGGGCCTTCCTGCGATTTCTTTGGCGATTGCTCTAGGTTTTGTTTGTTTATGTTGCTTGTTATTATACTATATCTCTAGTATTTTGTTTCTACGATTTCTCCACGTATTTATTGTATGTGTGTGATTTCGTATCTACTTGTTATTCGTTTTATTTGTTTATGTGATTTCTTCACGGATTTGCGATGTTACTTACGTTTTTGGCCTTTAGAAGATTGTTATCTTTACAAAATACAGCACAAAGGAATGGAATAATTTATTTTTAATTATGCTACAGTACCCATGCATGTTACTGTAGCATTATTTGTTATTCATCGTTTCTACGATTTCTCTAGTTGCTTTGCTTGTGTGTGTTTTCGTACTTGTGGAGGAATTGTAGCAATCCACTGGCGAGTGTTGCTGATACGACAACTCATGGTAATAGTACAAACAGTTGTTATGATGACCATATACGACCCGAGTCAAAGCATTCTCTCCTTCTTTTATTCATTTATTTGCATAGAGGATGAGTCTCTGACACTAGAGAGAAACCAGTAGTGCATATCTTGTGTAGAGCATGGAGCATGGGTTATTGTTGTTTTACCCTCTATGGCTTCTCAAAAGAAAAAGTAAACACCTTTACACCCTGCTTACTCAAACCTAACTTGCTCCAGAGAATACCCTGTGTTATTTGCTTACTCGAAGAAATAGGAATCAGTTACCACTCTTTGCTAGTGAAGTTAATTATACAAATGAATGTTGGAAAAATCTATTTAAGGTAAAATATGTCTTTTGTTTTATGAATATGTCATATTATATAATATTCATTCTTATTTATCTTTTTCATCATTATAGGTGCATAAAATGGCTCACATATTTAAGAAAAAAGGTTGTAAGGAATTTTTAGACTTGTGTTATATTTTTGGAGATACTACTGCAGCTGATGTGCATGTGCATCCATCAACTAAATCTCCATCGAATAGTATAAAAGAGGAATATGGAAATAACATTGATGAAGATTACTCGTATAATGAAAAAGAAGATCAAGATAAAAGTTCTCCGTCTAAGGGAAAGAAGTCTCCTAATAACAAGAAGGCAAAGAAGACACATTCTAATATTGTGGAAGAAGCCTTAGTTATATTTAGTGAACAATAAAAAAGGAAGAATTATTTACTCGAGAAAAAAATGAGTGAAACATCATACACTACAAAGAATAGATCTTAAGAGTCTAATATACTGATGGAATGTCTGAATTCTTTAAATAAATTAGATGTTGACAGTGTGCAATATGAAAAAGCTGTGAAGGCTTTACATGATTCTCCATTTTATAGGGATTTTTTTTTAAGATGACACAAACAAAGAAGTTGGATTGGATTATGTCGCTTTAGTTATATTTTTAGGTTATTGCATATCAAATTCTTATTGATTTGACACTTTTATATTAAGCACTATTCTATAGTTTGAACATTTTGAGTTTGTGCTTTGGATGAATATTTGACTTAGTTTTAAGTTTATATTTTGTATGAATAAATTTTCTATATTTTATTAAATATACTTGATTGAATATCTTATTAATTATTTAATGTTGGCATTGTAGATACATAAATTTCTTATCAGATTTTGAATCAAATTCTTATAGGAACGGAAGAAGGTAATCATTATTTCTGCAGTTGGAGGAGAGAACAAATGGTTTCATTTACAAAAGCAACCACGTAGAGCTTCTGCTCTACCAGGTCATGATTAGATATTAGAACTTTTGAATGGGAATCTTACAAGGATTTATGAAAATTTAAGAATGATAAAGATAATCTTCTTGAGCTTATGTGATGAGTTGAAGAGTTTAGGAGGCTCAAAGGTAATAAGTCATTTGATTATGGAGGAACAAGTAGCAATTTTCTTGATGATTATAAGGCATAGTGAGACAACTAAAGTCAATGTAGAACGTTTTCAACATTTGACCTAGACAATTTCGAAGTACTTTCGAAAAGTCTTATATGCAGTTAATCGTCTTTTAAAAAGAGTCATTACTCCACCATTTTTTCCTAATACAACTATTGGGATTCAACATAATTCAAAATTCTTTCTATATTTTCAGGTACATTCATATATTTAATCACTATTTTAATTATGTCTTTATGATTAAAAATTATTTTAATATATTTTTTAATTTTTATGATTGTATAAGAGCAATAGATGGTACACATATTGGTGCATATGATCCGACCGATGAACAAATATCATACAGGGGCAAAAGAATTCCAAAATATTATGTATTGTTCCTCATTTGAAATACGTTTTACATATATAATGGCTGGATGGGAAAGTACTGCAAATGACTCTTGAGTTCTTTTGAAAACAGTGACAAATCTAGCGAATCAATTTCTTATGCCTCCATAAGGTATTATATTATTTTAAATAAACACAGTACTTATAATTCATTTTAATATCTTTTATTCGTATTATATTCTTTCTAAGTTAGGTAAGTATTATTTGGTTAACTTGGGCTACACTGATATGCTTGAATTTTTTTCACCATATCAAAGTGAAAGATATCATTTGAGAGATTATAGAGGCAAAGGAAGACTTCAAGGTCCACATGAATTGTTTAACTACAGGCATTTTTCATTAAAAAATATTATTAAAAGAAGTTTTGACATTCTAAAAGCAAGATTTCATATACTTAAAAACATGTCGAGTTATGATATGAAGAAAAAAAATACATCGTTATTGCTTGTTGTGTTATACATAATTATATTAGAATGTATTGACAAAGCGATACATTATTTGAAAGTTATGATGAAAATGAAGAATAAATTAGGGAAAGTGAAAGTGAAGATGCAAGTTCTCAAGTGGAGTATAATATTACTCTAACTCAAATTCAAGGTATGTCTTGGAAACGAGATGAAATTGCTAGACAAATGTGGAGTGATTATATTATTTCTAATTGATTTATGTTGTTTTTTGTTGTAAATGATAGTATTATTATGTTTTCAAGGATTATAGTATGATGGATATGTTTTATTAATTATAACGACTTAATATAATTTCTAACCTATGTAATTTTATTATATACAATCAGTGTGAAATTTTTAATAATATTTGATTTGTATATATTTAATTTTAGTTATAATGATAATTAATTAATTTAAAAATATAATGTATTATATTATAATTATTACACGTAAGTGTATAATTATGAAAAAATAGAAACATGATAATACAACTAAACATGTTTTTGTTTTTAATTTTTATTAGAAATCTCAACTAAACAGGTTTTTATTTCTAGTTTTTATATTACAAATCTCAATCAAACAGGTTTTCATTTTTTTTAAGGAAATAACAGAAACTAAAAACAAATAAAAACCAAAAACAAAACCCAAAAAACAGGTTCACGGTGTTGGTTCTTTATAAAGAATTAGATGAAGTCGTCGTTATGTTTAGCCGAGGAGATGAAGCAAACACTGAAGAGTTGAATGTTAGGTTTCTCTGCGTTGTCTTCTACTTAAAATATTCAAGTTATGTGTTGGTTCTTTATCATTACAAAAAATTGCAGAAACTTATGCTCAAAGTAGAAGTTCTACATGTTGCTTTTAGTAAGCATGGTTACATATTTAATACTGTTACTTTCTTCATATCTTTTTTTTTCACGGTTTTCATTTCTCTTATTCATTACGCCTAGTTTGTCTTTTTTGCTATGGATTTGATGCTATGCACATGAGAGACAATTGAAATCGCAGAAGCAATAGATAGATATGAAAATAAACTGGAGATATTGCAACACCAGTAAAGATCCAGAAGACGGCACAGAGAAGAGAAAAAACTGAATATGATTTGTTTTTGTGAAAAAATATTTACAAAAACTTGTTTTCAGAAATCACGAAAATGTTATGTTTATATTTTTGTAAAATAGTTGCCGTTCTTTTATTTTTAAAGACGAAATATATAAACGTGTTTAACTAAATACGGAGTTGTTTCTTAATTTACAAAAATCATAAAAAACTTAAACAAACAACCCCTAAAATAACATTAAATCAAAACATCATTTTGAAAGTAATAAGACTTACCAGAGTTTGCCCTAGTACCTGATCAAATTGAAATTGACTTAATTAAGAAAAGTTATTTAGTTATAATTAAAAAAGCTATAACACATTTTTTATTATTTTGACATCATAAAGTTTTAAAGGGCCAATCAAAATTGGGTAATTGGAGTTCAGATTCGAGTTAAATATAATTAAATATATATTTATAATTTTTAAAAATAAAAATAATATTATTTTATTTAAAATAATGGTTTTTCATTTAAAATTTTTTTGATCTTTAAGCCTAACAATCCGAGCCTAAGCCCAGTTTAATGCATTCGATCAATCCAGACTGGACCGGGTCAAGTAGGGTCGGATAGATGCTTCGGGGCAAACGTCGTCGTTAGGAGGATAAGTACATATAACGAAGCTCACAAGTCACAACCCAAAGACGAAAGGTCAGTCCACCAAAAGTAATTAATGCGCTGTCGTCTAAACCGCCGATGAAGTGCGCCAACCTTGCTGGCCGCCTGTGATTCCGATTTCTCTCCGGCATGGAATTGGATACACTCTCTAACGGAACCACCGCATCGGCCGTCGCCAACACGGCCGTCGCGGTCAACACCGTCTCCTCTTCCAAACTGACGCAGTTGACGGAGTCCCTGAAGCTGGAGCACCAAATCTTGCGTGTCCCTTTCGAGCACTACAAGAAAACGATCCGAGCCAACCACCGCGTCGTTGAGAAAGAGGTCTCATCCCTTATCTCCGGCATCAGCGACGTTTCCGATTTCGACGTGTCCAAATGCGACGCCATTCAGCACCTCACCTCTCTCGTCTCCAGATTACAAGGCCTCAAAAGGAAGGTACCCTATCAGCTTTATTGCCTTTCTCATCACTTATTTGAACTGGATCAAGAACCTTTGGCTTTATAATCATTGTAAAATTCTTATATTTTTGTTGTTGATGAATAAGAATTGAGTCTTGTGGATTGTTTAGTTGGAAGAGGGAACTAGAAATGAGAACCTTCAAGCGCAAAGGTGTAGAACTCGGATTGAGCATTTGGAATCAGCAGATGCAGAGGACTTAGCGGATTGGAGCAACACTCGCTTGAAGCGAATTCTTGTGGACTACATGTTAAGGATGTCGTATTATGAGACTGGAATCAAGCTAGCCGAAGACAGCAACATTCTGGTAATTGTGAATTAGAGGTTATAATTAACCCTTTTGATTTCTTGGTTTTTGGATCTCTTTCATTTCTTTTAATATTTATGTATGCAACTTCAGGATCTTGTCGATATTGATGTTTTCCAAGAAGCAAAAAAGGTGATTGATGCCCTTCACAACCGGGATGTTGGTCCTGCTCAAGCCTGGTGTTCCGATAACAAATCACGATTGAAGAAGACTAAGGTAAAATGATTATAGTTTTCTACTGCTTGTTTAGACGTGTTAGCATTTCTTCCTACTTGTTTAAACATGTCAGCGTACGCTTTTGAATTCAATGGATCTACTTGCTAGTTGAAGTTTTGATTTGGTTAAGGTTCAAAAGCTTCCCGACTGATTCTGTTCATTACTGTTGTTGTTATCGGTGTTTGTCCACTCTTGCAAACTTCAAATGTCCATTCTTAGGCGTGAGTGGGGTGTTTCAAGTATATAATTTCCACATCGACTAGGAATAATAATTAAAGAAAGTTTATAGGCTAGTTTGATGCTGGACTTTCTCATGATATCCCGTCTAGTGGGCACTCGCAGATGTCCAATTCTGCAAACTTCATGCACCAGATGTCTAAGTGTATAATTCTCGCACTGATAAAAGATATCAATTAAGGAGAGTTCATGTAAAAGAGTTGATTTATAATCTAATGGCTTAAAGTTTGAATGAAGATATGATGCTCCTCTTGTATATAAACCGTTCTCCAAAATGAAAGTTTACAAAAATTTAATAGGAACTTCTTTCAGGGTTGGAGATTTAGTTTATTAGTATTTGAACATTTGTAGAAAGTTGTATAGCAATTTTAATGAAGTATCAAGTAGCTAAGGAAGTTGACTGAGCAAACACGTCTAAGTTTTCCCATAAAAGCTTGGATATTTTTGGGATTTTAATAAAATTTATTTGGATTACATATCTGGAATGACCTATTAAAAGTTAGACTTGTATAAATTCTTTTGGATCAGAAATCTAGAATTGAGTCACTTTCGATCAAAGCAGGCAGGCTATTTCTTGTGTCCTTAGAAAAGATGGACACTGGATACTATTTATTTGCACCTTGTTTTTCCCAGATCTTGAATGGAGATATTTCCACCAAGCATGTTTACTCATCTAAATGTTACTGCTGTCATGAAATCTTATCAAGATGGTATTAATTTATTTTCACGACAGAGCAAATTTGAATTCCATTTGAGACTTCAAGAGTTTGTAGAGTTGGTACGAGAGCAAAGCTATTTGCGTGCCATTACATACTGTCGGAAGTATCTAGCACCATGGGGTGCCACAGATATGAAAGAATTGCAGCGGGTTTTTGCATCTGTGGCATTTAGAAGTACCACTGATTGTTCAACTTACAAGGTAACGTCATCTATCAGTATTGACCATCTTCTTACTGCAAGTGGACTTATTTTGAGTTTTAGTTAGACAGTCGGTAACCTTTGGTCTTTTAGAGAGAAAATTACGTAGAATTGGGAGTGCATATTCTTCTTTATCATGAAATATTCCGATCAGTTTTTTTACCTATGAAATTGAGGTTCTCTTACTGTCGAGTGAATTTGACAGCATCATATTGTCAGTTTGCAGTTTTGTTTTCTGAAAGTTAAGAGCAGATGACCTTAATGTTATGTTTTGCGATGCAGGTCTTGTTTGAACCTAAACAATGGGATTACCTGGTTGACCAATTTAAAATGGAATTCTGCAAATTATATGGCATAACTATAGAGCCTTTGCTTAATATCTATCTACAGGCAGGCTTATCCGCACTGAAAACACCGTATCCATCATTTAGTGACTTACTGCTTGTGCGTGCAGTTCTTCTTCTTCTTCTTGTTCTATGTTTGTAGCAGGGTTTGTACACCTCTTACAAGTCCCTCAAGCACAAGCCACAATACTGACAAATCCTCGTGCTCGACTTTTGCCAAAATCATTAAACATCGGACCGATTACACGTGCAAATAACCTGATTTTCAGGTGATTCTGAGCCATCTTATTTTATTTCTCTTGACTGCTTAAGATACTGTTATGGGGATGACTGCACCAAGGAGGATCCATTGTCACATGAAAGCTTTCGAAAGTTAGCATTCCCTTTACCATTCTCCAAGCAACACAACTCAAAGCTTGTTTGCTACATAACCAAGGAGCTAATGGACACAGAGAACCCACCTCAAGTCCTACCAAATGGCTTTGTCTATAGCACTAAGGTTCTAATTATAACAGAAGCAGGTAAACTGAAGTATATATGCTCAAATTTAGTCTGAAGTTAATATCTTTTTTGCAGGCATTAGAAGAGATGGCCAAGAAAAATGGTGGTAAAATAACCTGCCCAAGGACAGGTTTTGTATGCAACCATTCAGATTTGGTCAAGGCATATATATCATAGGCCTTCATGCTACAGGGAATTGGAGTGAAAAAGCACTTGTTGCCTTGGCTTTTGAAGCTTATGTATATACTTAAAGTTTACTGTTTTAACTTGTATTCAAATGTGACTTTGTAATTTTCTTTCTTCTCAATTTTTATTTTTATACATTTTAATAAATTATTCAAACAATATTAATGAATACATATTATGTTATATTAATACTAAAATTATTATAAAGAAGTTGAAAATTTTCAAAATATTTCAATTAAGATTTTACTTCGAGTTTTTTAAAATTTATATTAAATAGTCATTTGGATCTGAGTCTTGCCACACACAAGATTGTATGGTTTAATGCAAATTAGCTAAAAGTTATATCTTAAATAATTAAATAATAACCTGTACTTAAATTTTTTTTTAAAAAAATGACGTTACCATGTATCTTTTCATTCGATCGGGCCAAGTAGTTTCGGGCCTTTCGGCCTATGGCTTGGCCCGTGACTCGGCTAGGACTCAACGGGTCAATATTGCCATTCTTATATGTGATTAATACTTACATTTATGGTGTCAAGATGCAGCTATACAATTTGAAGGAAAGTATTTACGAGAACTGATTAATCTCTATTTTTAAGGTCATAATTACTTCAAAACAACAAGAAAATTATTAAATAAATATTTATGAATTTTTTAATATAAAAATATACTATATTGTAGTTTTTTAAAAAAATTTAAAATTATTCTATAAATTTAAAAAATTAACAAAAATGGTACTCAGTATTAATTAATATTAATATATTATTGTATCAATAATCACTTAAAATGACAATATAATTATTAAATAAACGTTTATGCGTTTTTTTCAAAAAAACAAATAAAGTTGCACAAATTATTGTCTTGACTTTCAAATTAAATTAACACACTTCGTCTCGCTAAGCAACATAGCTGATGCCACGTCATCGATCTCAAGGAGTCCAGAACTTGCAATCTCAGCAGTTGATCTAGCATTGGACGGATCAAAACGATTTCCCAAACATTTGGCACGGATCGATCCTCCAAATTCCCCGCCATGGTCCTTCGTATAAATACATTCGGCGGTTCCTCGTCTTTGTCACGATTCAATTGCTTCTGAGATTTGGATTTGCTAGTTGCATATTACGCTTGCGTTTCAGGTACTGCAATTTATCATTTAAGCGATTAGTTGTTTGATTTATGAGTTTTATAGCAAGCAGATAAGTTCAATTTCATGGTCAAAGGCGGCTTCTGTTTGATTTTTCATCTCTAGGGTTTCTCAGATCTCTACGAAGATTAGGGTTGTTTTAGATAGTTTGTTGATGTAACGATCGAATCTTTGCTCACAGATTTAGAAAATGTCTGGCCGTGGAAAGGGAGGCAAGGGATTGGGAAAGGGGGGAGCGAAGCGTCATCGTAAGGTTCTTCGTGACAACATTCAAGGCATTACGAAGCCAGCCATTCGTCGTTTGGCTAGGAGAGGGGGTGTGAAGCGTATAAGCGGGTTGATTTACGAGGAGACTCGTGGTGTTCTGAAGATTTTCCTTGAGAATGTCATCAGAGACGCCGTGACTTACACGGAGCACGCTCGCCGGAAGACTGTAACAGCCATGGATGTGGTGTACGCGCTCAAGAGGCAAGGCAGGACTCTCTACGGGTTTGGTGGTTAGGTGTAGTTTGGGTTGGAGGTGAAAGTCTTGCTGTCAAGAATTTGATAGCTGTTTTAGCGTTTGGTGCTTAATAGGAGTAATTGGGGATTAGCGGTTTGTTGTTGTAATTATGACACTTTGATTGTAAGTCGATGACATAGTTATAACATTTGCTGTTTCTGAATACTTTATTTCTAAATCATATGTTGGCTATAATAAATTAAATTATGATCGATAAATAAGAATAACAGATTTAATATAATTATCTTGAATAATTAATTATTTAAAAAATGATTTATAATTTATTTGAAATTAGAAAATTAACAATTTAAGAATAGAGTTTTAAGAGTTAAGGGTTTTTAATGATATTTAGTTATTTAAAAATTTTGTTAAATTTATTTTAAATAAAATTATTATTATTATTAAATGAGTACTCATACATTAGAATTTATATTTAAAAAAATTGTATGAATTTTATAATATAATATGCTTTTTAAAAAGGGACAATAAAATGTTTAAAATTTTATTTTTTTAATATTAACCTAATACTAGAAAATTTAGCTATTAATATATGTTAATTAAAATTAACACAACAAGTAAATATTAATAAAAAATCATTGCTAAAAATAAAATCTTTAAATCAATTTATATAACTTCAATTAGAACGTGATTTTAACCCATCATTTTTGGGTCAAATAAAAAATTTAATTAAGCATATATAAGATTATTTTTAGATACTTAGAAGAAGACTTTTATTAGGAATATTAATTAACTGGGCCGGGCTTAGGGTGGTTATAAAAGTCAGGATAAGATCGTCCGTGACTTTGACTTATCTTATAATTTAAAAAAAGTCAAAAATGACGTATTTAAAATTATTTTTAAATATTTAGAAGACTTTTATTAGGAATTTTAATTGGTCAAGTTGGCTTAGGATGACCTTACAATTCAAGATAAAATAGCTTATGGCTCGACTTAATGTATAATTTTTTTTAAATCGACCATTTTTAACTTACGATCTAATCAATTTGGGCTAAAATAGAGTGGGATAAAATTTGATTACAAATAAGACTGAGTCGAACGTGCTCGACTTATACCTCCATCAGGCCAACTATTTTAACTTATGATCCAATTAATTTGGGCCAAAATAGACAAAGGAGAAAAATTGAACTCTTAATTATTATTGAGGGGGTGCTTGGTTCAACGAGGGTAATCAAAATGAGAGTAGGAATGAATATAGTAAGGAATGAGAATGAATATAATCATTATAATTATGATGGTTGGTTAAGATGAAAGAATGATTACCATTACTTTTGATAGTAATTGGTTTGTTAAACATTTTAAGAAATAAAAATTATTTTATATCAAAATTTAAATATATTTTAATTAATTATATTTTATGCATTCTATTTAGGGATGTCAATTGTACCCGAACCCGATGGGTACTCGATAAAATTACCCGAACAGGGGGGGTATGGGGAGCAAATTTTTACCCGTGGGGCAGGTATGGGGGTTAGCAAAAGTACCCTTCGGGTATCAGGGCGGGTATGGGGATACCACCCCCTTACCCATTTACCCGTTATAATCTCTATTTACTCGTTTCTTTTATGTTAAATTCAATATGTATGTATGAATGTAGAATGAAAATTTAAAAAGAAAAACAAATAGTCTATTCATATTAAATAAGCTTATCTAAAAAAAAAAGGCGGGTAAACGAATATCCGATAGAGATCAAACCCCCAACGGGTACAGGTATGGGGGTGCCAAAAAAATCTCCGACGAGGATGGGGGCAGA
>JANZLD010000003.1:65830473-65848327 GCA_026413575.1 Erythroxylum carthagenense
TCAGTGGATGCAGTGCAATCCTATCAGTCTGTCCCAATTTACCATAATACCCTTGCTAACGGTAACGGGATGTTACAAGGTTACTCACCTGTAACTTCCGAGCTACTACCTGCAAGTCCCAGCAATGTCCGTGGAATGATCGTTTAACAGTGCCTCTATAACAGTTAAATAAATCCCCATTACTAGATGCTCAGTCAAAACAGTTCAATGATGCATATGTCTCAGTGAAAATATGTACAATGCATGTTCACGATTTTTCCGGCGTCAAAACCCAATTCTGATATCTTACGCCCAATTCTAACTCTTCGCTCAATTGATCGACAATGATTGATCCAATCCTAAAATTCAGTTCAATTCCTCAATTCATATACCCTATAGCAATTCCCTAGACATTGGGTCAAAACCTCCATTGAAAAACCCAATTGAAACTCCAATTATCATAATTCAATACTTAGGTCACTATTGGAACCATAATTGACCTTAATCTCTATGAATCAATACCATTTAAGTTAAATTCTAACTCCCATAATTTTCCCCAATTGTAGACCTCTTTCTCTAGATTATAACAAATCAAGAATCACCTCAATCGGAGGTCTATACCATAAGTTACGCCCAATAACAAAAGTACATTTCATCCGAAAATTGTCCCCTTCGCCGCGGCGCAGAAAGGCTTGCTCACCGTGGCGTGAAGATTGCTCGCCGCGGCGAACAATCCTTCTGGGTGCGCCGTGAGGTGAAGGGAGCTCGTCGCGGTGTCAAATATTTAACGCTCGCCGCGACGTCCCCTTCACGCTCTCCGTGGCGAACGAATATTTATTCGTTGCGGCGAGGCTCGTGCGCAGGTCGCGGCGTGCGACCACCCCTCTTCTTCTCCGATCGTTTTTCATACATTTCTCTCTCTAAAACCACCATTAAACAATCCCAACTACCCATTCAAACATAATAAATTCCATAAATACATTAAAAAACCATTAATAACAACATTAAAGCCATTAAAACTTACCAATCAAAGCTCAATTCCTCAAATCTTCCAAAACCCTAAAACGTTCAAAACCAACGATTAATCACCTTCAAGCCTTAATCCACTTCCTCTTTCACACTAAACACTCCAAGCTAGCACAAGGAGAAGAACCAGCAAGAAAGATCAAAGCTCTCATACCAAAAAGAAGAATCGGAGACCACCGTGGGAGAAGGAAGAAGAAATTTTGCCCTAATTTTCAAATTACCTAAATTCAAACCTAAGGCACATATATATAAACATAGGTCTCCAAATCAGTTTAAATTTCAGTCTCTAAATTTCAATGGCTCAACATTTTATTTCCTAACCGTATAACTCTAATTTTTCCATTGCCATTGGACAATTCTTTCAGTACCATACGGTCAATTGGTCTGTCACTCGAAAATTTCCGGTCCGGGCATTTTCTCCCAAATTTTCCAAAAATTTCCTATAAACCACTATCAATTACCAATTACTCTTAAACTATTCTAAATCAATTATTCAAACCTAATTATTCCTAATTTCTCAATCAATTCACAATCCAGTCAGTTTCCAGTTCACAATCCAATCAATTCATACTCACAATTAAAATGCCGAAAAATCATGAATGCATGTACCTATAAATAAATGCATATGCAATAAACCTGTTCCTCTATAATTAGAGGCTAGTAACATGCTCAATCAGTGAATGCAATGAAACCTATCAGTCCGTTTCAATATTACCAAAATACCCTTGCTAACAGTAACGGGATGTTACACCTCTAACATCCCAAACTCATTTCTTTTCTCTCTCTCACTTCTTTATTCTTTTCTTCTTTCTTACATCCCTAACTCATCTCCTACATCCCTTTTCTATCCGTGTAGAAAGCGAAAGATTGAGTTTTTAACCAGGCGAGTTTTCGAAACTGATTAGATATTTTTCTGATTATATTGTGTTCTTTTTTATGATTTTCTTGGTTTCTAATTTTCCATCAACGTCTAATTTTTTTGCGTCTCTAGTTTCCTGATTTTTATTTCTGTGTTTCTACATTTCTAGATTTCCTATTTATCGTTTATTTGCATTTTTTTCATTTCCAATTGTTTGTTATTCTATATTTTTAGTTTATTTTGGCTTTTATGTTTCTACATTTTACATTTATGGTTTTCCTAGTTTTTATTTCTGTGTTTCTAGGTTTCTAGTTTTCCTATTTATTATTTATCTGCATTTTTGCATTTCTAATTGTTTGTTATTCTACATTTTTATTTTTTTTGGCTTTCACATTTCAGCACTGACCATTTCTACTTTATTTGTTTCTAGTTTTTTTTATTTATTCGTTTCTATGTTACTGGTTTTCCTATTTGTTATTTATCAATACCATGCATTGTAATCATGTTTCTATTTTTAGTTTTTATTATAAATCTCAACTAAATAGGTTTTTGTTTTCAGTTTTTATATTACAAATCTCAACAAAAAATGTCTTTTTTAGTAAAAAACAAAAACCAAAAATCAAAAACTAAAACTAAAATCACAACAACAAAAAACAAAAATAAAACCAAACAACACCTAAGAAAATGAGTTTTATGGAAAACTAAAAATAGGAGTTTTTTTATTGATAATTTCACATATTATAATTTTTTTCTAAAATTTCTTAAACAACATATGACGTTTGTGTCTTTTACCCTATTTATATGGCAAATATTATATTTAATATATACATTAAATACAAGTGAAATTAAAATAAGAGAAAAATAAAAAATTTAGAAATTCATTCGATTGAATATCTGCTAAAATCCCATTGACTTTAATTCTCATTTGATACAAAAATCTTATAATTGAGAGGAATCTCATCATCACCATCATTCAAATTTATTACACAAAATGACATGTTAATACTTTCTTTTTTAATATTATCTTTCAAGTCACTCTCACCTATCAAATTTGGTTCCTCGAAAGCTTATTCTTCTAAAAGATTGATATAGTCAAGATAAATTGGATTTACAAAACTACTTGTTCTATTAAAATTCCTAGCAAAAAATAAAATTACAAGAAATTATATTAAATTTAATAAAGATAAGCTTTAAACTATATCAAACAAAGACCAAGTTGTTCAATATTTTATGTTCCAATCTATTCCTTTTCTTAAAAAGGATGGACTCTAATTTGCTTCAATTTTTTTCACATCCTGTTGTACTCACATATTGACTCATAATTCGAATTGCAAATTTTTACAATTCTAAAAGATCAATTCTAAATTGGTCCCATTGAGCAACTATAAGACAACAAAAGTAACTTTATAAACAAAATAAAATGATGATTAATTTCTAACTAGTAACAAAATTGAAAAAAATTACTTGAATTAAGTTTGTCTCTTTAACAAATAGTAATAGATATCTCAAAATCACCGTAAACATCCTTATAAACCTTCATTTGTGAGTTTACAAGATCTTGCATCATCTTATGAATGACAATTTAATAGTTAACAACATTCCTCTATTAACTTCACATTTCTTTATAAAACTTGATCTAAAATAGACACTAGAATTAAAAAATGCACAATTGCAAACAACAAAGAATAAAATTGCCTTTCATATTTCTCATTGATGACTATAAAATAAGGAGTGTGCAAAGAGGGCTTAAGTTTCGTATTAAACTTGATTGATTCCTTCGCCCTCTCTATGACATAGTGTTAACATTTTAGTCTAACCTAATTCATAATTTCATTAAATATTTGAAACACAATATTAACATTTTTAATAAGGTCAGTTGCATCAATAGACTTCAAAAATATTGTCCCCTTAATATAATAAAACAAAAATTGATAATAGGCTCTTATCTTCTATTTTTCTAACCATCACACATGATTGTATACCTATAAGTTGCCCAAATTATTCCTATTTCATCCAATAATTGTTTATTTCGTTAGCAAATATGTTCAGAAGTTTACCTTTATAGTCATCAATTGAAGGACTTTTATATCTTGAATTGTAAGAGGCAATAGCATCCACAATAGCTAGTAATAATAAGAATGGGGCAATATATGATATATATGAATCATAACACCATCCAGGCATTACCATGTCTACATTATGAGCTGTTTCTTTAGATTACAAAACATTACATAATGAAGGCTAAGCTCTAAGACTTGTTGGCGGTGTAAAAAAGTTAGATGCCTATGTTGTTCTTTTCCTCATATTAGATGCAACATTCCCTTCTTATTAGGTAAGAAAACTACCTTCAACATCCTCATTATCATCCTGACCACCCAAACAAGAAATTCCTCTTCCAATTTCATAATTTAGTCTTTGCCTTATGTCTTTCTCATGTTAATACTCTTCAAGCTAAGTTTTTATTTTCCATTTCATTCCATGGCTCACTTTCTTACAAGGCTTAACATCATCTTTGATACTAGCTAAATGCTTCTTTAATCTTGTAATTCTCACACCTTTCAAATTCTTATTACAATACAAACAAAATTTATGGTTCTTCATTTCAGGAACCAATTTAGCATAAGCCCAAAATACATCATCTAATCGTCCTAAAATGGTTGAATTATTAGAATGACTTGAACTTCCCTCAATTTATCTGTAAAAATAAATGAAGAAATATGTTCAAATTAAATTAATAATTTTATATCAAAATAAAGTGTTCTTTCAATTTAATTTCATTATTAACTATTATTGTAAAATAGGTGTTGTTCAACTCAAAACAAACACAAAAGTACATCTTAGATTCTAAAAACATATACACAACTTGAACTCTAAACATATACATACATCTTATAGTCAAATTCAATAGTTTGAGAATCCTTATTACTAACTAGTAGTGTCATGAAAAAATACAAAATAATTTATGTGTAAAATAACAAGAAGAAATATATCAATAGCAACTTCTCAAAAATCATATGATATAGACATACAAGTAAAGTTTATGAACTTATATGAATGATTCCTTAAGAAAATCTATGGCTTATTTCCAAGAAATTCAAATTTTATTAACATACCTACCATATATATTGAATATATGCTTCTTAAAAAATAAAACTCATAGAACTAATATCCTAGAAATGTTATTATCATATTCATAACATGTTATGAATTATGACGTTAATATGTCCAAATAAATTCTTTATTGATGTGAAGGAAACAATTTGAATGTGAACATATTAAAAAAGTCAAATGAAAAATTATAGAAGAAATATGAAAAAATTATCTATAGAAACATTAATAGAATACATCAATTTCTTGTATCTTACATTTTTCTTAGCAATGCATAATTCCACATTACAAAATTGACATTATTGTAAAAATTAAACAAATCATTATACTCTCATAATTATAATCTATATGGGAGCAAATAATGTATTATATTTTATTCCATAATGATCTCAAATAATCAAATCTCAACCAATTATAAATTCCATAATGATAAAATTATCTCAAATCTCAAATTTGATCCATCAATTTATTCCATAGTCATTCCAAATCCAAACTATTTTTTATTGCTTACAATCATAAAATCATTCCAAATCCAAAATTTGAACTTAAATTTCAAATCTATTTTTACTTCTCACAGTGGTAAAATTCATTCTAAATCCAAAATCCAAAATCCAATATATAATATTATACTAAAACATATTTAAATTTATATGAAGTTACATATTTTAGTTTAGTCTGTGACTTAAACAAATTAAACCCATCAAGTTATAAATAATTCAGTGATTCACATGTTACATGAAACAAAACTAAACTCTACCAAATCAGTCACCAAACAACAATCATAATTTCTAAACACAAGTTTTCTAGAGCTAAGGAATCATCGCATACCATCCTAGTGCACCAAGATTCCGAGTGACAATGTAGGTAGCAGTTCAATCTAGCTACCTTCCTCCTCCCAAACCTCATCTTTCACCAACTGAAACTCTCATTCCTTCCACCATTTTCCCCTTGTCTCCTAGTAAAGTCCTCCATCCTCCATTCTCCTCCTCCATTTGCTTCCGGTTTTAGTCTAGGGGCATTGCTGTCTTTGCTACCACAAAACTTTGTCCTGTCCATTTTTCCTTACCATTACAAAACCAACACACCCTGCACAAAATTCTGCAACTCTGTTACTTACCAAAACTTGCTTTGATTCCTTACAATGTTAGACACCACACCCCTTAACCTATCTGAATTCCCCCCTTTACCCTTGAGCAATTCTCTATCTTCTCATCTACACCTCCACCACCACCTCCCCTTGCACCATCGAGCCAAAAAACTACTAACCTTCATGAGAATCCCTCCTCCCCCTCTCAATCTTCTTCAACCTAATTCCCCTCACCTTCCCTCTCTAAAAATACCCCTCCCTCAACATCTGCTTACCCCCTAAGAAGAAAGGTCCAATAGAAGGAGTTTCTTCTATAAGAACTAGGAAGACATGGAAACGGGTTATGGGAGACAATTCTAATTCTCCCTTGGTCTTCAGTCCCCCCATGGAGATTGAAGGGAAACTAATGGTAGCTTCTAGCCTAGAAATTCTATAGGAAGGAGCTAAGACATGGGACTCAAACCTATTTGTGTTTTTCATGGATAAAAGACCTGCGTTTCCTATGATACAAGCTTGGACTCAAAGAAACTGGAAATGAAGAGGAATAATGGATGTAATGTTCACTGAGGAGGACAACATCATATTCACTTTCTCTTCAAAATCAGAAGCACAAAAAGTAATTGAAGAAGGCCTTTGACAAATTTAACAACTCCCACTATTCCTTCAAAATTGGCAACCGGGAATGGAACTAGAAAAAATTAGAATGAAAAGCATTCCCTTATGGGTGAACATTCACAACATTCCTCTAGAATATTAGACTACCAAAGGATTGGGCATGCTAGCTAGTTATTTGGAAAAACCTATATGTATGGATGAGAAGATTGTTTGAGGAAAAGGGTCGGTCTTGCTAGATTATGTGTGAGCATGGATATCTCAAAAGAAATGAATGATTGCATTCCTATCTTAAGGTTGGCAAATGAATATTCACTTATAGAGGACATAGTCTAGTAGAAACCATCATTGAAAGCTCAAGGTAAAGAATGGAAACCTACTGAAAAAATCTTTGCTAGAGGAGACTATTGGGAAGTGATGGGAATAGAAAAGTGTGATTCGGAAGAAAAGAAAGAGGGAGAAAAGAATGAACAGGTTGTTGAAAATACTGAACCTATTCAGTTGGAAAAAGATCCTTTTAAAATTGGGGGAAGCATTTAAGGAAAAAAAAAGTCCAGCCCTAGACAGAAACATAGAATTAGATCTGATTTCTTTGGCTGATCATAAAAATTCTCAAATGGACAAGGAAAGGAATGGGCTGGAAACTAGTGTTACTATTTAAGATGAAGGAGTCTCTAATCCCCAACAAAATGAACTAAGCTTTCAAAAGGTTGCACTGCCAAATGGTGGACCTTTAGAGGAGTAGTTTGAACAAATGACTTCTAGGAAAAGTAATAGGAGCAGTAGGAAAGGCTCCAAAAGTAAAAGTAATCTCTTATTACTGTGATAGTATGGAATGTACGTGGAATAAATAACCCTTCCAAGCTTAATGTGATAAGAGATTTTGTCCTGAAGGAGAAGCCTCATGTTTTTTATCTTTTGGAAACTAAAATAAGGGAAACAAATGTAAACAGGCTATGTTGTTTGGGTAGGAAATGATAGTTTTTAACAAACCACCAAATCCATTGGAGGTGAATGTTCTTGAAACAAATTAGCAGTTTATTCACACTAAGATTTACTCCAAGATGGAAAACTCTAGTGTTTTAGCTACTTTTGTATATGACATTAACCTTGGATTTCAAAGGACTAAACTCTAAAATTTTATAAAAAGAATAAAGGCCTCAACAAATGCTCCTTGTTTAATGTGTGGCAACTTTAACACAACTTTAAACATATTTGAAGCATAAGGTAATTGTATCTTACATAATTATTCTTCAGATATATATGATTATATACAAGAGGTGGAACTCATAGATTTGAAATCTGAAGGCCATAGATTTACTTGGTCAAACAAACAAAGCTCAATTTGGCACAGCAGGAAAAATTTGAATAGGGATTTAGTAAATGTGGATTGGCTAAATTCCTTTTCAGGAAGTTCAGCAAAATTTCTAGACCCTAGTAGTTCTGACCATACTCCTATAAGGATTCACAACTTGTTTAACTCGGTCAGAATTTTTCATCCATACAGATTTAACAACTTCTTGGTAACTATAGAGGCTTCTCATGAGACAATATTAAGGGGGATGCAGTATGATTGCTTTGGGACAAAATAGTTTATTTTCCCTCAATAGCTTAAGGCTATCAAATAAGAACTAAAATCCCTTAATTCAAAAAGAGGAAAAAGCCTTTCTGAAATTGATAAGGCTAGAGATCAGCTATTCAGACCTTATTGGCGGATAATCCCACAGATGACTCACTAGCCACGACTGAAAAAGGAACTTGAAAGGAATATTTGTAATTGGTGGATAACCAAGGTTACTATTGAAACAGAAATTCAGGGTTAACTGGATAAAGGAAGGAGAAAGATGTACTAAATTCTTCTTCAACTCAGTGCAAGCTAGGAAGAATACAAACAGAATCACCTCTATTAAAACTGAAGCTAGAGAGGCTGTGGTTAGACAACAAGGAATACCTAAGGAAGCTATTAGCTTTTATAAGAACCTTCTAGGCTTAGTAGCTTCCCCTCCTGACTTAGGAGATGACATTAGAAAGTTTATCACAATAAGAATTCCTAAACATATGGTTTCCTTACTAATTAGGCCTGTTATAGACTAAGAAATAGAAAGGTGTTTGACATGACTGGCTCTAAAGCTTTAGGCCTTGATGGCTTGAATAGTTTCTTCTATAAAAAAACATGGAGTATTATGGGGCGAATAGTAAAGGAGGCAGTCCGTGAGTTCTTCCAAAAAGGGGCACTGCTAAAGGAGATTAACAAAACTTTTCTGTGCTTAATCCCTAAAAACTCAATTCTGTCATATTGGAGTGAATTCAGACCTATTTCTTACACAAATGTTCTCTATAAGATTATTGCAAAGATTTTGGCAAACAACAAGCTGAAGGAGGTTTTGCGTTACCTCATCAGTGATAATCAAAGAGCTTTTATGAAGAATAGGGATATTGGGGACAATATTCTTATAATCCAGGAGCTATTGAAAGGGTATAACCGTAGGAAAAGTCTTCATAACTATACCATCAAAGTGGACTTACTGAAAGCTTTTAATAGTGTGAACTGGAGCTTTTTGCTACAATCTATGAAGGTCATAGAATTCCCTTATAAGTTCTTAAGGTGAATTAGGGAATGCATTTATACTACATCTTACTGAATTATGATAAATGGGAGCCTTACGAAGATGTTTAAAGGAAAAAAAGGACTTAGGCAAAAGGATCCTTTGTCATCATACCTATTCCTAATTTACATGGAAGTTCTTACTTAAATGTTGAAATATAACTCTTCTAAGGACCCAAGCTTCAAATACTATTCCAAATGTAAGAAGATTTCACTAACTCGCTTATGTTTTGTAGATGACCTCATACTCCTAAGCAAGGAGAATGTCCACTTAGTCTCTCAACTGATGAGCACTCTCAATTCTTTCAAAGAGATGTCGGGGTTGAGCATTAACCTTCAAAAGAGTTACTTCATGCTATCAAAAAGTGCTTCTCACCTTTCAAATACTTTGACTGTAGCAACCAGAATGGAATTAAAGGAGCCTCCTCTCCTTTATTTGGGAATCCTTATCTCATCTAGAAGACTAAGGTTTTGTGAATGTATTCCTCTAATTGAAAAAATTCAGAAAAGATTAGGTTCATGGACTAATAAAGCTCTATCTTATGGAGGGAAACTTCAGCTCTTAAAGTTAGTTATTTCATCAATGGAAACTTACTGGTGCTCCTATCTTTTTCTTTCCAAAGGGCTTACCAAAACCATAGAAAGAATGATGAAGCAGTTCCTATAAGGGAATAAGAATAAAGAGAAAGGGAAAACAAAAGTCAACTGGAAGGGTATCTGTCAACCAAAAGAAAAGAGCGGATTGGGTCTAGAATCAATAACCATGAAGAACATATTACTTATGACAAATATAATATGGAGAATCCTTAGTGATAAACAGTCAATATGAATCAAATGGATTCACATTTACATATTAAAAGATGGGAGTTTTTGGGCCCTAAGACTCAAGGACAATTACATTTGGTTCATTAACCAAATTCTAAAAATGAAGGATGAAGTACAATAGCTCATTTCTTATTAAATAGGAACTAGAGAAAAATTTTCCCTATGGCATGATAATTGGATTGGGCAAGAAGCATTATTTCAAAACTAGCTGGTAAGAACCCTACTGGTAGGGTTTCTTATGAATACTAAGCTCAAAGAAATAATCATAAATGGAATTTGGTCACTATCAATTAAAGAAACTAAATTTATGTCCATTCCACAGTTCATAAGTCTTGGAGAAAGGAATATTTATCTATAGAAAGGGATTCCAGTTTTAGAAATTACATTAAAAGAAGCTAAAAACTTGAAGGATGGGATAACTAATAGAGTGGGATGGTACTCTATCGAATGGAATAAGGTTCTTAGAACTAAAACCAGCTTTCTTCTCTGATTTTTAATATTGAACAGACTCAACACAATGGACAATTACAATTCTTGCCCTCCTCAAAGATGTGTATTTTATGTAATCTAAAGGAAGAAACAAGGGACTATCTATTCTTTGAGTGCAATTTCTCTAAAGAAATTTAGGCAAAAATCTCAAGACTCAGGGCTGTTGATCCAATTTCGAACAAACTTTATGATATACTAATGGAGTTACCCCATCTATAGGTTTCTAAATTTTATAGAGCAATTATTCTCATCACAATTGTTACTTGCAGTCAAACAATCGAGAAGGAAAGGAATTACAGAAGGTTTGAACAACAGTCTACTACCTTACTCTCTATTATAGAGCTTATTATAGTTATTATAAGAGAACAACTGATTATAAATCAGTTGAACTCTCACTGTAGCAGTGGAATAGCTCTCACATGGAGAATCTAGTCCCCGCTTCTTATTACTCAGTAAAAGCACAACTAAAGTTCAACCTAAACTACAGTTCAAAAATCAAGACTATAGTTATTCATTCAAGAATACAATTACAAATCATGCCTTTATAAGGTAGAGGAGATAAGGACTTAACTGTCGAAAGTGGAGCAATACCCCTTTCCCCTTCTCAGCCTTTGTCATAGATACCCCTATGTTAGAATGAAGGGACATAATGAGGATAAAATGGCAAAAAGGAGCAAATCTAGTTGAGATGCCTACCTAAAAGAGAACTCCTTAAAGCGAATCGCTCATTCCTTTGATTAAACATGTCTGGAGATTTAAGGAATAAGATTATTTGTGCCCTAAATCACTAAGAAATGTAGTGATCCTAAAAAAAAGGGGCTTACATGAGTAGAGATCCATTGAACACGAATAAGGAAGGAGAAGAAGAGAGAGGGACACCCACTTCGCCACCCTTGCCAGTTGAGTTACGTGTCGCTCCCATCCGAATCGAGAAGCTTCTAAAAGAGTTCAAAAAGTAGAAATCAGTTATTCCCTAATTGGACAACGATACTCGAGGCTTCCTCCTTATGCATTGTTGTTTTTGTATTAATGATATAGCTTTGGCTTGGTCTTTATGTTATAGTTTAGTACTAGTAGAGTTGTATTAGTATATTAAGGGGTCTTTGTAGCAGACCTCTTCTTATGCTAACCCTTATTCTTTAATATATATTTTAATTTCTCAAACAAAATCTAAACTGTACCAGTCCCTAATCCATAGCCCACATAAAACACAAACACAACGTAAGGGTACTGGCGACTGTAAAGCAGTTAATGGCAGCAGTGAAGACTAAGGAGAGGAGCGACGGTTGGCGGCGAATAGCGTAGCACGATAGCAGATCTGGCAATTGGCAATGCAGGGAAGAGTGTATCAGAGGAACCGGAGATGCAGGGGAGGACCTGGAACGTTAGAAAGATGACAGTGGAGGTTCTGCCGTTTAGAGACGCTGATGGCTGGGTTTTCTCTCTTATATGGTGGTTGAGTCTTCTCTCTTCACTCTTCAGTGTTGTCTTTTAACCAAGGTGTGTAGCGATGGTTGTTTCTGAAGTGAAGGAAAATAACTTGATGTGGCATCGACCGGTGCAAAGCGGAAATGTTGATATCAACGATATTTGTAACTGTATTGTACCAAAGGCTGAAGACTCAAGTAGTATGTTTTGATCGGTACGAAAAGGTGCTCAAAAGCCTGGATGATACACATTGTTTGACTTCTTGATTTCCTGATCAGCCCTCTTTATTTTGTTCTTTTAACGGAGAAGTCTTGTATGGTCCCTCATTGAATTTCAGTTATTTTTTAGCCCCTAAGTCCTTTAAAAATCTAAATTTAACCCTTTAATTTTTCAAAGCCTTTTAATTAAAAACCCATATTCCTTTAATATATTTTTTTTAATTTCTAAAAACTTAATGAAATTGACTAGTTAAATAAAAAAGAAAAACAAAACATATTATGAATTTATAAAAGTTCAGGAACTTAAACAAACTTGATTGATTTTGCAAAAAAAAAAAAAGAGATTGATGATTTAAATTGCATAATCATTTGATAATATAAAAAATGCATTACTAGAAAAGAATTGTGGACAAAATGGCTTAAAATGTTTAGGCAAATTCATATATCAACAGTTGTCTCCTTTTACTTATCATTTCATATGTAAAAAAGGGAAATAAAGGGTTAACCAATTTTTCTACAATAATAGATAAGTAAAGAATTGTTGATAATTATTTTGACTAATTAACCAAAATGTTTAGAGTTTGATATGGGATGGAATTGGAAATGACCAAGTTAAAATTAATGAAAATCATGAGAACTAAAATAATAATTAGAAATTAAAATTTTCATAATGGGTAATAAAATTAGTTTAAATAACATATATACCATGACAAGATAAAACGTTGTACAATGACGAATTATTGGCAATAACTAGATGATGAAAGAATCATTATAAAGGAAAAGTTTACTGGCTTAAATATTGGATATGCTATAAGAAGCTAAAAGTTGAAACGAAAATGCAACTTCCTCGTATATTGGATACATCGTAGAAAAAAATTGCTTGAAGTGAACTATAGTTGGTTTGGAAATTGACTTGTTAAAGTTTCACCTTAAGAAATTTGACAAGGTAGGTGAACTAAACTTGCTTGTTAAGTTCATTAAACTTATCTTTCAAGAGTTAAGTTCATTAAACTTCATCTTTTTCGTTAAACTTCATCTTTCAAAATTTGCCAAGGGAAAGGAGCTAGACTTTGTAGGCTTGCCAAGTTCATTAAATTTCATCATTAAAAACTTATCAACATAAAGCACCTAGACTCTATATGCTTGTCAAGTTCAATAAAATTTCATCTTAAGAAATTTAACAAGGCAAGACATATAGAGGCTATAAACCTATCAAATTCATAAAAATTTGTCTTTCAAAATTTACGAAGACAAGGGAGTTGGATTCCACAGTCATGTTCATTAAATTTCATCATTCAAAATTTATCAAGATAATAGAGTTAGAATCCATAGGCTTATCGCGTTCATTAAAATTCCATCTGTCAAAAGTTGTCAAGGTAAAAGAGCTAGACTTTGTGTTCTTATTAAATAAATTAAAATTTTTCTTACAAAATTTGATAAGTTAAAGAAACTTTACCTTATAAACCTATCAAATTCATTTGATAAGCTAAAGAAGATAGTTTATAAAGTTGATAAAGACAAGTTGAAATTTGCAACTGATATAATGAAGATCAAATTGTTTACAAAAGAAAATAAAAGCTCATCAAAGTTCATTTTACGTTTTTATTATTATTAGTCATCACACCTTGTTATTGATGCTTTAAAAGGTTCACCATGTATAAAATTTTCCTTACACTTCATTTCATTAGTATTTACATTCATCAAATATCATTGAAGCATAGAGTTTTAGTATAAAAGTCTTTTTATATTTTAAAAACATTTTAGAGAACATTTTGAAAAAATTTTAGATTATAATAGGATTAAAAGAATTTGAAATTGTTAAAAATTATCTTTTTGATGTGATAGTTCCACTTATATGTGTTAGTGGTCAACTAATATATGTTAAAGTTGTAAAATTTGCTATACCATTTCTTGTAGAATTAGTTAATGTGTTAGTTAACCAATGTGCTATGTTAGTCAAATAATGTGCTTATTGGTTGAACAATGTCTTAATGGTTAGTGAATCTATGCATGTAATGCACAAAGGTCAGTCAATTTGCAATACTAGTCGACTAGTGCTCTATAAATAACCGTTGTAATAGTTAGTTCTTGGCCTCAATGGTTAGTAGGGGCCTAAAAATCTATAAATATGTGATTTCTTATTGGTTTAGTATTAAAAAGTATTTGCGTATATTTTACACACATTTTAAAGTTTTTTTCAATCATTTGAGCATTAATATTTCATATTTGTGCGAGTGAGCCTCTTCGGAATTATCAATTATTAAAATGAGTTATTTTAAGTTATAAGATTAGTTTGGGAAATCGTATTATTTTACTTATGGGTGATCTAAGTAGGATTAAGGCTCCTCTTCACCTCAGAAAAAGATCATAAAAATGTTCCTTTTTGTAAAAAAAGGATAGTACAAAGGTTATTTTTCCTCCTTGAAAGAAGAATTATAGTGAAATTTTAAGAACAGTAGTGGGAGTGGCATATGAAAGGGTATTTATCAAACCATTATAAATCATTTTGCATTTTTCTAGCCTCTTTAAATTATTTTTCAATTATTTGATTAATTTATATAAATCAATTTTCTCATCCTCATTGATATTGATTGTTATTAAAATGAGTTCATTGATTATAAAAGATTCTTGGATTTATAGAAACTCAATTAACCCCCTCTTGGTTGACATTAGTGACTAATACGTATTTTCTAATCCCTATCTACCCTTAGGAACCACCATCCTATGGGCCATTTCAAACCTACTCCAAGGGGAGAGCACTGAGAAGGTTGAGCAATGTTGGACCCAATAGGGAGTGACAACTTGATCACAATGACCCCATCATTACAGTTAACTTCTACTTCTTCCTCTCCTTAGAAGCCGAAGTAAGCGGGCCTTTCTCTTTGGGTTTTTTTATTATCATAAATATTATGTTCATATTCATAATTATCACAAACAAACATAATATTAAAAATCACAAGGAGAATTAATAAATGAAAAGGGTAGCCTACATAGATGATTTATCTATAGAATACCCTTAATTCAATCAGGTTAGGCTTACAAATGAGAGTTTATCGAGGTCGAACAAGGTAGTTAGATTAACTAGCTTTTAATATAGGAGCTTTGAGGTTACTTTGCTCTTATCCCATAGGTAAATTTATCATTTACTCCCCTTTAGACAAACCTAAGAGGCCACTAGTTTGCCTTATTTAAAAGGAAGACAAACGTGTCCTTCCATTCATATAATTATTAAGGGATTAACAACAAGTAACACTTACTCATTGCATTTAGGTTTTGCACTATAAGTCCTAACAAATCTACATTGGTATATGAACTTAAATAGCTTTGGGTTGGGGAAGTGACAATGAATCTAACCAACAAGCTCCACGTGTAAGGATATATTTCACTAGAACTTAAGTTTGTAGCATTGATGATATGAAAGATTGCAGATGGATGGGGAACCAAAGCCTACATTTGAATGAAAAATAGTAAAATCTCAGCTTTTCAGGCTTAGGATAACAAATGTGCTCGTCATCTCTAGGATATCACAAACTTATATCCTTAGGGATGTGGAATCTCTCTTTCACATTCTTGAACATTGATATCATAAGTTTGCTTCTCTTTAGTCAAACATCAAAGTTCTCAACAAAGCCCCTGAGCATGGAGTCTAAGCAAAAGGTGAACAAGTGAAGCACTATTTTGGACCTAACCTATCCATACTCATATCATACCTAAAGTCATGAGTAAGGGTAACATTGTCCCATAAATATGACAAATATAATTTTGTTATTCCTAAGATTAAACGTTATTGTTCCTAAATTGCTATGCTCATCAATGTTAGAGTTATTAGCCTTACTTTCTAAACTAGTTCTATCATCCTTGCTACTCTCCTTGATTTTATAAACGTCAAAAAACGAAGGTAGATAGTCTTACCTTTAGAAAGAAGACAACTCTATTTAAATCCTTAATGTTAAATTCTCTCAACAAATTAAGGTGACAAATAAAGTCAAGGTTAGTCTCTCTCTTAAGAATATAAACAAACTGTTAAGTAGTGATTTAGTCATATTTTTAGTCTTGTATTTAATGCATTTTTCTTGTTTATTTGAGTATTAATATTGATTTTGGTACTTAATTTGTTCATACTTTGTTTTTAGGTATAATTCACTCACTTGGAGAAAAAAGGAATGAATTCAAATAATTTCGGAGCTATTTTGGTTGAGTTACAGAGTGCTTGATAGTGTACATGGTTAAGTGGAGGCATGTTGAATATTTCCTATGAAACACACTCGTGTTGATTTATGAGAAGGACAGATTAATAGTGCACACCTTTATCTATGTATATGTTATATTGGGATAATATTACATGATAATTTGAAGAACATAGTCATCAATATGTTCGTGTAACTCACTGTATCCAACTTTCAAATTTAAGAAGATAAGATTGAGCTATAGAAAAGAAAAGAGATAGAAAATTACGAAGGGAGGAACCCTAGAATGATTAAAAGAAGGAGAAACAACTAAGAAAATCCCTTTGTAGTAGATTTTAACCAATCTAGAGTGAAGTTTTTAGAGGTTTTAAGGATTTTGGTCATGTTTTCCTAAATTTCCACTTTTTTCTTTAGTTTTGATGTCTTATTTCCTAGTATCATAACTCAAATGCCTTTTGGAATATAGATCAGATAAAACCTGAGATGGATCTTGTAATGACTTTATTTTAATTTAATTTATTCCCTAATCTTGTCAAGATTCAATTATATGATCATATTTATTCTTGAATTAATATTATAGATATATTATTTCATGTGTGACTTAATGTAATTGAGAATAAGAAATCTTTTATGCGAATAGAAATAGCATAATTAAAAGGAATTGCATGCAAACTTAGATATGGATCAACATAAATCTTTTGAATTATGGTTAAACCTAATAGTGAAATTCATAAATTGATTAACACAATTCTAAGGTTTTTAATTAATCAACCTAGAATTATGTGTTGATAGTTTTGATAAATATATCAATATAATATAGGAATTTTCATGATCTAATAAACTTAAGAATAAATTGATTAGCAAAATCATAATTGTGTGAGACTGTTAGACCCCGAATATTTTTCTTATGTTGATCAGGCATAAATTGTTGATAATTATGAGTTTATGGCTTAGTTTGATTAATTGGGCTTAGTATTGATTAATTGGAGTATAATTGAGGTTAATTAAGGTTTAATTAAGAAATTAGAGGATTAAAATAAGTAAGGGTATTTTGGGAAGTTCATTTAAGTTGGATTGGATTTAGGTTTATGAGGAAGGTTAAGTTGGTCTTTGACCATTCCTAGGTTTAAAAGACCTAGATATAAATAGAAAAAGAAAAAAGAAAAGAAAAGAGAAAAGAAAAGAAAAATAGGAAAGAAAAGAAGAGAGTCGCCGTCGGTGGGGAAGAGAATAAGAGAAAAGGGATTTCTGATTTCGGTCGTTTTCGATGGGTTTAGTGCTTCAGTCGGTAAGTTTACGTTCCTTTTAACCTGTTTTCGTTTGGATTAAATAATGAGATATTTCGGATTAGAACAAAACGATGATTAGGGTTTTAGGATGAGAAATTGGGGAAAATCCTTAGATTGATGATTTTAGGATGGATTGACAACT
>JANZLD010000003.1:65961986-65974225 GCA_026413575.1 Erythroxylum carthagenense
TATATAGGCATTCTGATATATTTAATCAAGTTCTTTTGCTATTCTAAGCGTTGCTGTCTGTTTGGTTTGATTGGCATATATGGAAAGGTCTTTTCAGTTAGCTGCATAATGTTCCTTAGATAAGCCATTGCACATTGGAAGTTAGAATAGCAAAAGAACCACTGCTATGATCTTTATTTGAAAACTTTATTTCTTCCCAGGCATAGCTTTCTTCATGGTTTATGATCTTTCTAAGCTTTGTGCTCGGCCCACATAGGAAGAGAAATAGATGCTACTGCTAAGCATGCTAGAGTTTTGTTCCCCTTATTGTAATGGAAATTTTATTTTTCTTTCCGTTCTTTCTAGGAAGTATCAGCTGAGATTGCAGGGCTTGAAAAAGAAAGAGATGAACTTGAAGCTCAACTGAAAAAGGTTTTTCCTCTTACCCAATTCTCCTGTTCCAAGTCACCCCTTCTCCTTCAACTGACTGCTGGTTTGGTACCACTGTAACTGGGATTTGTTTTATCATATTATACTTCGGAATATACTTATTTTAATGTTAACGCTGCTACATAACTTATTTTACTGCATAAACTTCTGGTTATCAAATACTTTTCGCAAAGCTGATGTAAAATTGATTGATGTTGAAATTGGAGAATTAGAGATCTGATGTTTAAGTGGCATCAAAACAGGCTTAAAACAACTTCAATTTTATAGTGGCATATCCTGATTCCATTTCTGATGGACTTCTGAACTAGCTGCACCCCATGTATTCTCTGATTTGTAGGTTTTGTTGTACCCTTTTGAAACTAAAACATATGAATCATTCAATGGATTGGTCAATGAATTATTTGAACTGATATGCCTACTCTAGAATCGGCTATTTATACTTTAGTGATGACAAGTACATAATGACAGTTCATTCTTTTAGGTTAATATCTCTTTGGCTGCTGCAAATGCCCGCCTTAGGAATGCCAGGGAAGAAAGAGATCAATTTGACGAAGCTAACAATCAGATTCTGGAGCATTTAACAACAAAGGTTTTGAATTTTCTTCTTGGGCATTCCTTCTAAATTTATGAGTTTGCAATTATTTAGTGCGAGGTCTTTGGTCTTCTCATTATTTGCATGTTTGTTGTTTTTTCTTAATCTGTTTGTAGGAAGATGAACTGTCAAAATCAATTTCTGCATGCAAAGTAGAAGCAGATGTTCTCAGCACATGGATTAATTTTCTGGAAGATTCTTGGACTCTTCAACGCTATGCTACAGAAAATAAGGAGAAGCAGGTCAAGTAAGTAATATTATGTTATTGAGTTGGTGACATTCCCCATTTCTATACTGTAGTTGATTTGTTTTGCCTGTGGAGGTTTATGAGGGGGAGCAAATTTATCTTTGTTGTGTCTCATTCCTCATTACTGAAATTGCCTTCCAATCTTGTGGATGATTGTTTACTCTTTCAAGTGATGAGCTGGGGAGACACGAGGAGTATTTTACAAATTTGGCTGTCCAACTTCTCTCCGATTACAAGGTTTGGTTTATTTGTGAATAAAATTTAACCAAATTAGGAATTCTTGTCTATCACCTCTCTCTCTCTCTCGCTGTATATGTACGCATTGTTCCTCATACTCCACACCCATCTATCATGCAGAAAGAGTTGGAACCTTCAGTCACCCGAATTGGAAAATATGTAGAGAACCTAAAGCAACTAAGTGAAGGGTAATGCAATAGGCTGACGTGATGAGTTATGTCTTGAACCCCTATTAAATTTTTAGTCCACTTGATGATACAGGTCGGGGATGGCATCTAGTGCAGAGAATGAAGATTCTAAAGTACTAAACCCAAGGAAAAATCTTGAGGAAGAATATCTGGGTTATGAAGCTAAGGTAGGCTAGGTTACGTTTCCTGCTTGCTGAGTCAGCGCTCCTATATATGAACAAAAGATTTATGCATTCTGCATTTACTGCAAAATGCTATTTTTTTTCTCTCTTCCTGCACAGGATGCTTGAATGATGGATATTGCGTATGTACCCTTAGTTTACATGGAAACATATCTTAATTTGGTTGCCTACATTTGGATAAAGAGCGTGAAGGGATTGCATTTCTGATTTTTTTTACATTATGCATATCGTGTTGAGGTCAGGAGTCTTATGATTATTGATGCTTTTGCTATTTAATAGTGTAATCAACTTATCAGGTTGTTATTAGACACCCCTCTTCTTTTCCAATTTTCTCCCTTCTCTTTGGGAAATGGAACAAGACCATAACTTCAGCAGCTTCTGGGAACACCTGTGATTTCTGCCTTATTTGTTCTGTTATCCATGGCTTCTTTTACAAAATAATTCTTTGTTTGTAACTTTTGAAATTGAAGTTTCCTCATTGATATCCACGTGCCCAAAGTAATGTTTACTGGATCTTTGAGAAATTTGATTAGATGCACTATTGCAGTGTAAGATTTCCAACATGGCCTAATATCCCATTATATTAAGGGCACAACTCCTGGGGGATAGATCACAAATCTTAAAATTTATCCTGCCTTATTTCAGATTATTGCCATCTTCAGCGTAGTGGACAACATGAAAGAGCAATTTTATGCTTCACAGGAGGCAAGTTCGAGGTGGTATTCTATCTTAGTCCAATATTCCTTTGTTTTATTCGTCCTTCTTTTGGACATTATTCATTATTTACATTATTTAGCTGCATATTGTATGGAAATATTCAAATTTCGATCTTTCTGATTCAGGAAAGATGACATGTGCATTAAAGAGCTATTTGAGGATATTGGAAAGTTAAGGGTGGAATTTGACTCCATTGAAAGACCGGATCTGGATGTGGAGATGCCATCTCCAAAAGCAGAAATTGCATCAGAGAAGTCGGTTGGAAGTTCATCCAACCAGCCAATGGAAGATCCAGCTCCTATGGGAAAATCTAAGTCAGATGATGATCCCAAGGCATCCGCTGTTGAGGTACAGTCGGTTCTTGACCATGCAGCAGAACTAGCAAAGCTGGAGTCGGAGATTGGAAAGGTTGGTCGAGACTACTCAGGAGAAGAGATTGGTGACTGGGAATTCGATGAGCTTGAACGAGAGCTGAGATCTGGTGATGCAGCAGCAAGCAAGTAATAGAAAGCTCTTCTCGTATAGGTTATTGCTGTAATTATATGTGAGGTAGTGATCATCTTAATCAATGAGACGTGATGTTCATCTTTTCCCTGACCTTCCCGGAAGCTATAACCAAATTAAAAGCTTTTGGTGTAACATACTTATAACAGTACTGAAGTTTATACTTGTTGATTCTTCTGTAAATTGTCAAAGTTGTATCGCGGATTTGATGAACTGTATCAATGAAAGTTTATTTGAATGTATATGGATGATCTTAATGATTTCTGGGACATTGCTTGCTCATATCGTGCAGCAGAAATATAAGCCAGTCAGAGTCCTTGCGCTCTTCCACCAAGAGTCAAATTCAGAAAGGTATATGGCCAAAGGTAGCAGTGGGGACGACTCATTGGTTGTGGAGATGACCCTCAAGTAGAATGGGATTTAGAACACCTCAGTTTATACAAATTTATGGAAAATCAGAAAGGTAGGCACATATAGTGATAAAAAGTTTCCTGATCTGGAAATTGTGTTTCTGTCTTTTGGTGAACATAATGATTATGCAGGGCCATGGATGCCTTCAAGGCAAGAGTACAGGAGATGGTGGATTGATAGCCCCCCACTGGAGTTCTGTTAAAGAGAGTCATTGAAACGACTGCTACTTTTGTGGCTATTGTAGTTTTATTACATCTGTTGCTGGTTGGATATCTAGCAAATGGAACCCATTAGCTCAGAACAAAGACTGCTTGAACTTGGAGGTTGGTAGAAAACGACCTTGGCAACCATATTATCTGGGTGGTGGGTCTACAGGATAGACACATCTGTGGCTATTCTTTACTTCTGCTTCGGTTATGTCCCAGCAGAATCCTAGTTTCATATCTGAGACAGAGACAACAGTTTGTGAAGGTATCATTCAGCAGAGCTAGATGTGGTAAACTAGTTCTGAGAAAAAAAGAACCGATGGAATGTGTCGGAATACAATACGATGCTCGGATATAGACAGAGGTAGAAGGGACAATTTATGTCCAATACTTTAGGCATGATAGTTGCCTGCCAATGATGCCTATTTTATGGAAGTGGTGAAGTTTTTGAGTATGAATTGTCTTCAGATGGACTGAGTTATCTTATTCCCATTTCCTATTCAAACCAGTGGGTAAGGTCAAGCTTATGAATGGATTTGCTGAGGCTAACAGCTTGCTTTTGACAATCCACTTGGTGGTGCCTAAAAAGGACTTGCAAGTTCCAAGAGAAAGTAGTTGCATAATGTGGTATAGACCTTTTTCAAATGAATATAAAACAAAAAGGAAAAGATCAGAAAATTTTTGAACTCCGATGATATGTTTCTTCCATTGACATTTGTCTGAAGTCATGAGTTTCATACTGTTATATAAAGTAATACTAATAATACAAGAAGACAAAAAGATAGGGTGAGTTCTTAAATACAGGAGGAGTGTGTGACAAAAGGAAAGACCAACAAAAGTCTCGAGCTTTGTTGGGCATAACCATCCACAATTCCTTTTATCTCCACCATAAAATGTCGGCCTATGTGTTGTTTTCTTAGTGAAGCTAACACTTCATTCTCTGTAGTCACTTCATTTCATGGTAACTACAATCTCCATTAAGGATTGGCCTATCAAACTTAGGCTTGGATTTTTGATTCATTTTTATGGAGAGGGTTTTAATTGTTATGAAAAGAATAAAAAAAAGGACTTAACAACTTTTTGTGAACCAAAAAGAAGATATGATTGTTAACAAGATGATGCAAAAGGCAGACACTTATATCAAGTGAAACAAAACAATCCCAGGAATCCAGTAAAAGTAGTGACACTTAGTAAAGTGTTAAAAGTAACCTTTAGTTATAAATTTATTAGCTTTTTCAAGCTTGTTCACTTAATTAAAGGGAAGAGAAGAAACAAAGGATTTGTTATATAGAAATAATGTATATAAAGACATGGGCTGGTTTGAAATTCCAACCACTTGACCTTAAGAAGACGTTGCATAAGACAAAAGAAATGTTAAATAGTTTTCTAGGACATGGCCTTGTCTTATCAGCATTTCAGGCTCCAAATACTGTATTGGAGCTTGTTTTTGTCTTGTTTTTGTTTGAATTTGTTAATTATAATGGGAATAGACTTTTGATCATCAAAAAGTATGTTGTTTAGAAATTTTCTTTGTGAATAGTCCTTAAATCACATAATTTGAATAAGTTATCGATTGATATTAATAAATCCAATGTATTTTTGCTTCTAACCAGTCATAATCTTGGATGAGTAAAGTCGTCTTAAAATTTTGGATTTACTCATAGGAAAGTATAATTTCAGGGAATCCTGCAAAACAAAACAGAATATGACCAATTCCTGAACTAACAAGAGGTGCATGAGTCTCTTCCTAATCAAATTTTATTAAAGAAAACTTTGTGTTTGTGTGTGTGTGTGTGATGTGTGATGTGTGATAAGTGAGATGACTTCCTTACCCACTTTTATAGTGTAACAGGCAATGACAAATCAGCTATCAGTATATAAGAAAAAGAAAGAACAAAAATGGGTCAATGTTGGATCATTAGAGCAATTCCCATTTTCATAATGTTAGAACATATCTGGAAGCAATAAAAAGACTAAAAAAGATTCTGAACACTGTCTACAGGTTCTTAGCTTTGTCAGGCTTTTAAATATTGGAACTTTCCCTTCATTTTCTCATTGCTCCACCATTTCTAAGCACACAATTACTCACTCTAGGCACAAAAAGTGAGCATACCTAACAGAGAGAGATCAATCATAGTTTCTGTACCTGATCTGCTAAAGATGGCTTTGAACCTCCAGTTGTATGATCATGCAGAGGAAGAGTATATTGACATGGAAGTTAGCTCGTACTCCAACTTCATGTGCCGCTCTATAAGCTCTCCTCCACATCAAAGAGAGTTTGAGTTCCAAATGTCTTCCAATTCATTAGAAAAGCAGTACAGTACAACTTCACCAGCTGATGAACTTTTCTACAAAGGAAAGCTCCTTCCTCTTCACCTCCCACCACGTTTACAAATGGTTGAAAAGCTCTTGGAAAGCTCCAACTTTGGCTATAATGAGAGAAAAGATGCTTATGAAGAATTCTATGGCACACCATCGATGACAACTGCAGCTACACCAACAACCAGAAGTACCCCATTTGAGTCCTGCAATGTTTCTCCTGCTGAGTCTTGCTATGTTAGTAGAGAACTGAATCCTGAAGAGTACTTCTTCGAGTATAATTCAACTGAATCCAGTGATTTCACTGAAGAGAATACTAAGAAACCATGGTCCAGAAAGCTCAATATAATCAAACAGTCTTCATCAATTGGTTCAAAGTTGAAGGCTTCTAGGGCTTATCTCAAGTCTTTGTTTGGCAGGTCAGGTTGTTCAGCAGATTCCTGTGCTGCTGCTACAAAAGTTGCAGACGAAGGGACAGTTTCAATAGCCAAAGAATCAATGAACAGACATGTAAAGGCTGGAAAGAAAAATCCTTTCGGGCAAATACAGAGAGAAAAGTACCAGTTATCAACAAACGCAAGCCAGAAGTTGAGCAAAGAAACTGAGGATGGAAGTGGTCGGCTTCACAGAAGATCTTTCTCAATGTCAATCAAACGGCATTCCATAACCAAGCTTTCATTGTCGTCTTCATCATCAGGTTCTTCTTCTTCTTCATCATCAAGCTCAACCAATTCAAACAGGTCTAGTGAGCTGCCTTTTCTCAAGAGAAGCAGCAGTACAAATTCAGAGATTGAGAATCCGATAGAAGGGGCAATAGCTCATTGCAAGCAATCACAACGGTTGTCCCACGCAAGGAAGACTGCAAATGAATTGGGGTTTTATTCATTTTCAACTTCCAAAATTGAAAATCAAGAAAGATCTGTTCTTTGCAGGGGATGAACTTCAACAGAAAAAGGAAAAGCATCGAATCTAGGCTGCTTTCTGATGTTCTTTTTTCATGCCTTTCATTATCCTGATTTCATGCTTACTTCTGTTGAGCAGGAGTTGTTATTAATACCAAGTCCTTGAATGTTGAGCAGATCATATCCCAATGGAAGTTTATGCAACTGAAAAATAATTGGCCATTCATTCCTAAAATCCAAGACATGAGTTTAGAATCAGCACCTATTCAACAACAGATATATCCTATGGCTACTCCTGATAGTTCATGTGGTCTTAAGTCAAAGTGCTTTTGAAAATCTATAAGTAAAATTCCAATGTTTCCATATTAATCCGACTTCCATAAACTGAACATTTAGAGCGCTTGTCTTTCCTGAGTTGGGAGTAATAGAATGGTTTTCATTATCTGTAATGAAGAACATTCCTAAAGATGACCGGAGGAGCCCTTGAACTCTCCCTTTTCCGTAGAAAGAACCCTTATTCGGATTCAAACAGCTTAAGCCTATTTCTTAGGGCACCACCCTGCCCTTCAACCTTCTGATACAGGATTAAAAGCAGACCTAGTGGTTATCATTCGTGGCTTTTACAAGGTCCTTAAGACTAATTAAATCTGAATGTTCCTCATTATTTTCAATGCTCAAAGAAAAAGAAGATTGATCTTCCAATCATCAACTTGTTTCACCATCAACTTGACATTGCTTCCAAGAACTCTCTTCCACCAAGTTTCTAGCTCCTTTAAGTGTAAGGGTTGAAAAAAAAAATACTTTACATTGCTTAGCTTTAAAGGGTATAAATGAAGCTTTCCTTGTTATTAATCTTACATGCTAGAAAGGGCTAACCATAAGACAAGTTAATGTAAATTAATCACCAATAAGAAAAAACTAAACATTAGAGAAGGTAAATATCATTAGCTTCTAGTCAATGATAGGATAAGGGATTTGATAATGACAACAAAAATAAGCAGAGCCTACCTGTAAGATCAAATGAGTAAGGCCCACCTGAATTAAACAAATGAACAAGGAAAATTTTATCCTGGATCAAAGTCTAAACATGACACTTTCCAACTAACTAGTAAACTATTATCAACATGTGTAAAAAATTGTTGGTACTTAGTAGAAAATGCCCACTACTTATGTTTAGAATGGTATTCAAAATTGCATGAAGTTCGACAAAAGGAAAGCAACTAACTTTGTAATAATATGAAATTTCAGTTCAAACTAGTAAGGTTGGCAGATCATTTGGTTTAGGATCCAGAGGAAGAGAATATCTTCAAGTTTAGATCTGCATCATTCCAGGGCTTCCTTTTTTAAGTTTTAGATTTATTAAGTAAGTCTGCTAAACCTTAATATAAGTGAATGTGTCACCCAGAACTTTGACAAGAATAGAACAAAAGAAAGCAAGAAAAAGGCTAATTGATGATGTTGAACACTAAGGACCACTGACAAGCATATAACAAGAAAAGCTTTTCCCTACTCTACTTTTTCGAGATGACAATGGCCGGTCCTAAAATATGGAATAATTTATTTTTTTAATTAACCCAAACTTAAGCTTGTCCGAAGCCTAACTCTTTTAAATAAAACGATATTATTTTGTTTAGAATAATTGACCGTCAAATTTATTTAGACTTGGATCTGACCCATGGATCAGCTTATTGAAAATAGTTAAATTTAACCCATAAGCTAAAAATTGCCATTCATACTACTTTTTCACTAACTTCTACAAAAAAAAAAAAAAAAAAAACCAACAAAAGTCGGACCTTACATAATCTTCCGCAATAAGGAATTGAACTTTGCTTCTCAAGTTGATATTTATTCCATAGAACAAAATGCAAGCTTTGTTATTCCTAAATAGCTTTCTCTAGACTACAGCAGGTAAGCTTCATGGATTCATTTGTGCAACTACTTCTTTTAGCAATCTGCAAGCACGAAAAGAGCGAGTAAACAATAAAATATCGGTGACTTGAAACTTGAAACTTGATGATCTGTTGGGCATGATTATATTCAGAACTTCATACAATGTACACTACCAATCTTGTAATATTGATTTTATTTTCCGAGGAAGGAATCGTAGAACATCCTGCAGGTAATCCAAAATTGTGTTGATCTGTGGCAACAATACCGCGATCACAATATTGTGGATGCAATTGCAAATTTGAAAAATGACGCCAACATATCTCAAGTGACAAGCGAAGTACCTGCTAGAATTCTAATCTAAGCAACCTGTTCCTGAAAAGAACAACAACAGAATAGGTACACAAAAAATGGACTAGAGGATCTGATGCTAATTTAAGTCTCTATCCATGAAACCAATCTATATTTATAGAAAAACCTGTTACTTTCTGCACAATTAAATGAATGCTATGTTAGAAATACATGTTTGTGGACTAATATAATCACAACTTAATTCCATATGCCTAATCACAATTGAATTGCCTAATGTATATTTAATAACTATAATGGGATGGTTAATTTACTATTTGCATTTGAGGCACATGGTGGTATCCTAATTACTATATATTGGCCCATTAAACTATAGTTCATATTCCCATTAACTATGATACAATTAGCCAATTCTACCCCTTAGGGTAGAACATGTCATGTATATGACATAAGGTGAGATTGTTGAGATAAGTGATATACATTGTGTGTGTCTATTGGGGTAAATGAACAAGGGTCTTCTACCATCAAGCTCTCTTGCAAGGTTTGTATTGTTCTCTCTTTGATAAGTTTTGCTGGAGCATGGAAATGGTGCAAGGCCGAATGCCAAGTATTGGAGGTATGTTTCTATTATCTTGGTATGCTCTAAATAAAATGGATCTTGGTTGTTGAATGTGGTTTAATGCTACATTTATATTTTAGCAATTGGTATCAGAGCACCAGGTTATTTGATTTTAGGGCTCCATTTTCGGTTGTTTAAAGCTTTTTCGGCTGAAATCGGTTTTTGCCCAAACATCTTTGAAATGATGAGTTATTGGTTCAGAAAAGATTCTTGGCTATTGTTATTGTGTTTTCCCTCTGTTTTGGACAAAGAACCACGGTTTTTTGATTTTTTTTTGAACAAAATCAAGTTTTCTTCTATGGTCGAAATGGGTTTAGTGCTTTCAAATTTTGGAGCATCTTTGGCCGAAATGGATATAGTAAATCCATAGATCGTGAAAAATGGAAAAAAAACGCCTCAAAAAGCTTCGAAATAGGAGGTCTGAGGAGGGAGTTACAGTCGGGTCGGATCGGTGGGTCTGCGAGTCGGCGGCTGGAGGTATGAGATGACGCATACGGCGTCGTCCTGCGTCAAGCGTGGGCGGGTTGTGCGGGTCGCCCGCGCACCCGACCTGCCCGCGAGTCGATTCGATCGGGCGAGCGCGTGTGTAGCCCACGCGCCCGATCCGAGGCGGGGTCCGACCCGAGCGAGCCAAACCGGCCTCGACCCATTTTTATTTTATTTTATTTTTTTATTTAAAAAAAATTAAAAAAAATTTAGACTCTTTTCTGGACCCTTTTCTTGTGTTTTGCTCCAAATTTTATTTCTAATTTTTCTCACATGTTTATGCATAAGACTAATTAGTAATTTTATTTGATAATTCCAATTGTTTTAATCTTGTATAAACATGTTTTTTGTTAATAATAGTTAATGCTTATTTTTACCTGTCGTAGAATTGAGCATGTGAAACTATTTGTGATGAGGATTTTTTTTAAAATATCGATGTATATTTAAATTTGTGTTTTTCCTTTAAAATGATGCTAAGATCCATACAGGTAATTAATTGTCCTGTCGATGCTTAATATGGTGAAGAAATTTTATTAAAATATTATGAACCACACAAATTTTCTGTCATTTAGATAGTATGTTGATGATTTGATTGTAATATTTTAATAAATTGTTCTTACCTGTAAATGAGTTATATATTTGCTTGAGGAACTCTAGCATGAATGATATAGTTGATTTTGAGAAAAAGAACACGAATTGCATGATTATGTTTTAACATGCATATCATAGTTATTGCTCTTGATTCTCATTCAGCTTTGAGCAATCTGAGAGTCTCTGCTATCCTGACGTTGAATTGAACGAACCACAAGCAGTGGGTTGAATCTCTCATGATGAGTTTGGCAATCATGCGAATGGACTTAGCCTTGAGAATAGATCCACCACAGAAACCTGCTGATGATGTTAAAGAGAAGGAAAGAAAATCTTATGAAGAGTGGAAGTACTCTAATCGATGCTGCAAAAGATTTTCTTGCTGCTATTAAGAAGAAATACATGAAGTTCTCAAAGAATGAGAATAATGAGTACTTGAATATGCTTCATCACACCATTTATGATGGTTCAAGTGATATTAGGGCCCACATTGACAAGCTTATGGGTTGTTATCATAAGCTTAAGGCTATGGACATGGACCTTGGTGAGGACTACATGGTATGGTTTGTGATGGGAACTCTTCCCTCTAAATTTGACTCAATTCGATCGAGTTATAATGCTCAGAAAGAGCAATGGACTGTTGAGGAGATGACTGCTATTCTTGCCAAGGAAGAGGATGATATGAAAAAGGGAAGGGCAAGAAGCATCTCTATGATGACAGACCATGTCAATTATAAAAAAAGAAAGTTCACTTCTAATAGCTCAGGTGATCAGAAGCTTGTCAAGAAGAAAATTGTCGGTGCTAAAGGAAGTGTACAGGCGGGTACATCTTCTATTAGTCATAAGAACAAGCTTTTTAAAGGGAAGTGCAACTTTTGTAAGATTTTTGGGCACAATAAAGCTAATTATCGAAAACTCAAAACGCATTTAGAGAAGAAAGGTAACTGTCTTGTGATGGTTTGTTTAGAGTCAAATGTTATTGATGTACCCGTAAATACTTGATGGTTAGATACTGAAGCAACAATTCATGTTACGAATTCCTTATAGAAATTGGCAAGTTGAAGAAGGCCGACTAGATTTGAGCAGCATGTATATATGGGAGACGATACCAAATTCAAAGTTGAATTTTTTGGGACAGTTAAACTATAGTTAAATACAGGGCATCTTTTGGTGTTACATGATGTTGTTTATTTACCCTTTATTAGGAGAAATTTGATTTCTGTCTCGATTTTGGATAGACTAGGTTATAGTCTTCTTTTTGGAACTGGAAAATTGACTTTGTATCGTGACTCTCTTTTAGTGAGAAATGGAATTTTATGTGAAAGTTTATACAAACTTGAGTTGAATGATTGTGTTACTGTTGCTTCTTCCTCTTCTCTTAATACTGTTGTTGGTTCCAAACGTATGAGGTTGGAT
>JANZLD010000003.1:65974325-65985504 GCA_026413575.1 Erythroxylum carthagenense
ACCCTAATTACTATATGTTGGCCCATTAAACTATAGTCCATATTCCCATTAACTATGATACAATTAGCCCATTCTACTCCTTAGGGTAGAACATGTCATATATATGACATAAGGTGAGATTGTTGAGATAAGTGATATACATTATGTGTGTCTATTGGGGTAAATGAACAAGGGTCTTCTATCATTAAGCTCTCTTGCAAAGTTTGTATTGTTCTCTCTTTGATAGGTTTTGCTGGAGCATGGAAATGGTACAAGGTCAAATGCCAAGTATTGGAGGTATGTTTTTATTATCTTAGTATGCTCTAAATAAAATGGATCTTGGTTGTTGAATGTGGTTTAATGCTGTATTTATATTTTAGCATGCTAAAGCCAGACTGTTGAATCTTTCAAACTAAAGTAATGAAAGATAATCTCCTTTTCCTCTACAGACATAACACAGACCTTGGAAGCTTACGATTTGACCTCACAGAGCGGTCTGACTAGAAGAACAGCTGCATTTTCAGATCAGGAAAAGCAAGCCAACAGAAAAAGACGAGAACTTCAAAATACAGAGCAGAGGTTAAAGATGACGGAAGGACAAGGAAGAGCAGAAAAACACCCAAAAAAAAAAACGACAACGAAGAGGGACCGTTTGGATGGTCATGAGGCTGAAGTAAGAGAGGTTCAAGCTCAACAACCAAGTGGTTGACTTTAAACTGGAGATTGGAAATTTGAAGAACATCTTTTGCAATGTCTTCAATCTGAGAAGAGCTATCGCATTCGTAAAGAAACTAGTTCGGGCTCCCATTGCTTGCTTGCTCTCTTATTTGGGTTCAGACCATTTTCTTTTTATCTGTTTCAGCTTCTCAAGTCCAGAATTCTGTATCAAAACTGTACCTTTACCTTCCTCTGGATAAACCTAAACGAACAGCTTCCAACTTCCAACGCTCTCTTGTGTCGCACAGTTGCAGGAAACTTGTAGACTCTGAATGGAGCCATCTTTAGTTTATGGTTTTCATTATGTTTTTCTTTTCCAGTTTTATCTTAGAATTCAGACGGTGTCACGCCCGGTTGGACCCTGATCAAATGGGAACGCAAGGACCTTCATTCATATGTTGTCCAACTGAAGTGCATGAGACGTGATGCTGACACCATTGAATTTGAAACAATCAACATCACATGGATGTCATTTTCTTGCAAAAAAGTTGAGATCATTCCAAGTTCAGAGTACTAAAGTTTCCATTTTCCTTTCTAGGGGTATCCAAATTTGGCTAAACTAGGCAAAAAAATGTAAGTAGTAGCATACCAGTTAATCGAAGTAAGAGATTTATTTAGATGAATATTGTTACTGTCTAGTTCAACATTCACTTTGCCAGATACAATCTTCAGGTTTTCAGCAGCAGTGTCAAATTAAAGTGCATAAATTTGATCCACTTCTGAACCGGAGAAATCAGAGTGATGCCATGAGTTCGATCCACTTCTTTTTCAACATTCACTTTGCTAGATACAATCTTCAGGTTCTCGGCAGCAGTTGCAGTGTCGAATTAAAGGGCATAAATTCGATCCACTTCTGAATTGGAGAATTCAGAGTGATGCCATGAGTTCGATCCACTTCTCCTTGTATGCTTATCCTTCCTCCTCATTGAGCGGATTCTCTTGGATTTCACTACATAGTAAGTCATTGTCCCAAGAACAGCAGCCATTATCACTCCACCAACTATTGTCACCAAAATCGCTGCCCATTTATGGTGCCGGCCAACCACAATATAAGAAGAGGCAATGAAAGCTACTGAAGTGCACACAGAAGCCAGCCACATTAGTTTGTTAATCACCACAACTACACGTTTCTCAGCTTTTGTCTCACCTCTCACCAATGTAATTTGAACCACAACAACAGCTAAGGATGTAAACAGGGCAATAGCATTGAAGATGAAGAAAATTTTGAAAGAAGCATGGGTTACTACCACTGCCATTCCGTTATCATTGTCCCCACCAGGCACCGTAAAAATGGCTGCAAAGGCAACTGTTGCAAATAGAACTGCCACAACCGTCACCGAGTTGGTGGCATTATTGATGCCTTCACGGTGGAGCTTCCTGAGCTCCTTAGAAATATTATGAACATTCTTGTTGGTCCTTCTGGTCTGCTCAAGTTGGGTGTGAACATCTTTTTTAATTTGAGTCACAGTTTTCCTGAGCTCATCCCTCGGTTGGTTCAGTTCATTAGCTCTAACAGCATCATACCGAGCAAGGCACTCTTTTATATCAGAGGATTCTTCAGAGAGGGGAAGCCCTTCAGCTATGTCGAGAGCTGTCTTATGGTCTCTTGTCAGTGCATTTACATTTGTATCTGGAAGTAACAACAGTTCCTTCACTATCTGCAAATACACAGAAAATTCAAGGTTGGATCTTAATAAATTGTTGAAAGCTACATGATTACATTGAGAAATCATGCAACATGCATAATAGAAGTCTGAAAACTAAAATTCGGCAACTATAGTGGGACACAAGGATTTGTCTTCAAAATATAATTCAAGGAAAAACTACAGAGTTCAAAACCAATATCAATTTTATGATTAAGGCCTTGAATGACATAACAAAAGAACCAAAAAATAATCACCAGAGGTATGAATGATGCAACAGACATACCTCTGACCGCTTTTTCCGGGTTGCCACATGTAATGCTGTATTACCAAACTTGTCCGGGAGCATCACAATAGCAGCATCTGCGTCAAGAAGCAATTTCACCACCTCACAGCTCTGCCCTTTCACAGCCATATGTAATGCTGTCTGTCCTTTCTTGTCAGTCCTTCGTGCCAACTGAGGATCTTTGCTTAGCAATGCTTTGACAACATCTACATAACCCTGCCGTACAGCTAAATGCAAAGCATTTTTCCCATTGGACTTAGATATCTCCAACAAGCTGCTGTCCTTTGTCAGCAACTCATTCACAACAGCAGTATGACCTCTTACAGCTGCAGATACAAGAGGAGTGGCATTGGATGGGCCAAAAGTTCGACTCAAGCTTGGGTCGTGATCCAGCAGTACTTGAACGATTTCTGTAAGAAGGGAATCATTTTAAGCAGAAGAAAACGTTGACTATGAAGACATCAATTTTTCAACAAATTGCAACTGTCAAAAGTCAAGCAATCACTCTCTTGAGCTCATTACTTGGTAGACCACAGCATAAATTGACAAACTACTGAGAGAGAAAAAGAAAAGGTATGAAACTAAAATATATATGGGCTTCATGATCATATTGTTTTTCACTGTGTCATACATTTTTCTACTACAGGGGCTTGATTACGTTTTCTACAAGATTACCACTTACCATATGATACTTAACAGTCCAATATGTCAAGTATGCAACTATAATCACATTGATTTGTTCAGTTCAATAAATTATAAACTGAACTTAAAGATAGCCTGAACGGTTAAAACCAAATAAGGAAAAAAAAAATCAAATACATTACCGCAATGCCCTTGTAAAGCAGCGATATGCAATGGATCAAACCCTGATTTATTCTTTCTTGAAAGGCACTCCTTACTAGAGTACTTCAACAGCTCCTTCACCACCTCAAGGTGACCTCTATCAGCAGCAGTAAACAACACCGTCTCTTCTAATTCATTTACCTCATTCACTACCGATGCCCTTATCTCTGCTACCTCCTTATCCAAATCCACCCCACTCAAAGTCCCAACCATCTGTGAATCAATATCATCAAGAATCTGCTTGACAGCAGCCAAATCTCCACGCTGAGCTGCCAAGTGCAACTCGGTATCATTGTGGCGCCCGGTCACTTGCTTTACATATTTCTTTCTTCCTGCTTGGTCAATTCGTTTTCCAGAGTTGGACAAAACTAGAGCTGGAGCTGTTGATGTTGAGGATGGAGATGGTGCAGGTGAAAGCTCTCCAAGTGGGTTGTGGTTGAGCTGGGGTTGTGTTAATCCCTTCTCCAAATCTCTCTCGCCTACTACATAACCATCAATCAGAAAAATTATACAAGACAAAAACTTTCTTCCTCTCCTATATTTTTCCCTATGGATGTAATTTTTCTTTTATCTTTTCAAGATTTCCATAATCTGCACACCTAGAAATGGTAAAAAGCCTGCTAAATTTAAAACGGCTGTATCATATTCTTCACGAGTCAATAAAGATCAGGATTTATAGGAACTTAGCAGGAGCAAAGAAGAGTGAAATTATCTTATGGCAAAAACAGAAATTCGTAAAGATGGAAACTTTACAAGTTGCGAAACTACAACTTAGCAAAGATTCTTTAAATAATTGATCCAAGCTTTGCTAGATTCACAGAGAAAACACCCTAAAACAAGATTGACCAACTACTATCTATAGATAAAACTACACATGAAATGAAATTTCAAGAGAAACCCAGAAATCAACAACTAAATAAATTTCAACGGACGCAAGCAAATACGTAGATCCCATGAACAGATACAGAAACATTTACCTTCTAAGCCTGGTGAGGCCATGATCTCACTGAATTGTAAGCGAACTGAAGTGTAAAAGCTAAGAGCTCATGAAAGGGAGAAAGGAGAAGTTGAGGAAAACATTAGAAAGAGGAGGAGGCGTGCGTCGTAAAAGATCGAATCTTTAAGACAATAAAGCGATTTAAAGACGACAAAAGGAGCCACCGAAGGAAAGTTCAAAGAAGGGTCCAAGTGAGAAAATGAGTTTGCAGTTTTTATCAGACTTCCACAAATAATTGATACTATTGCCTTCTGAGTCTACTCTTACCCTTCCACGTGGGCCAATAAATTGACTCCTTCGTAGCTCCAACGCGACACTGAACAATCACCTGTGTACATGCGGAATACTTTTTTTTTGGGTTAGTAGAGGAAGTTCATACTTGAACAGCCTAAAACCACTTTCAAAGTGGTGGATTCGCAAGTTAAAAATCGTCCAATAATGTGCAAAGCATGATCATGAGTACGTTTGGTAGTGTATCATGCAAGTAGAATAGGAGGACTGGAAGAACCTCAAACTTGAAGAAGAAAAGAAGAAAAAAAAAACCAACAAAAAAGGACGGATAAAGAACAATATTGGGCCTCCCACATTCTGTCACTGTTTAGTGTTAACATGTGAGCCATGGCCCTGGATGTGTCTTCAATGAAGATTCCTGAAATGAAGTTTAACGGGCCTGTTCTGATATACTCTCTCCTTGATCCCACATGTTCCGCCACTGTACATTTCTCCCTTATACAAGGACCAGAATGTTTATGGTAGTTGGATCACAAATCCAACGTACATGGATCGAGCAAGACCAGGTGATAACGATTATATTGTCTGGACGTGAATTCCTCAACTGTTGTTCTTCTCCTAAATTGTCTGAAGATATTGTTTCAGTAACACAGATAAAAGTTCATAGTCCTTAGTTTGAACAATCCTGCACGAAGAAGCATCAGTACTTGAAAAGGGTTGGCTGAAGAATCATGGGATCTTCTTGTGTTCTTCTGATCTTTACAAGAATCACAATTTTTACCAGCTTTAACTGCACATGAATGCAAGACTGTATTTTGCAGAGAAATTTCTCTGGACAGAAATAAAAGTTACCCCACGTATGAGTTAAGTTGTTCAGAGCATTCATTCAACTAGAAGAAGATCTAAACTTTCAGAGTTATCGTATTGAATCTTTGATGAGATGAATAATTATTTGATACAAGTTGTAATGATTGCTTATCCATATATCTCTGTAGAAAACATGGCATACCCCAAGTGCTTAGCTTGCATTGTATGTATAAGAAGTTCATATCAGAACAGAAGATCAGGTTGCTACCTCCATAGCAATCTATAAGCTGAAAACTCCTAAGCATGAGAAACAGTAGCTGCGACAGTTTCAGATTTCTGATCGAACATGTCAGTAGAAAGACCTCTTTAAGATATCAGATCTATCATCTCAATTACTAAACCTCTTTCATTATGTCAGAACTCAGAATAGCGTGCATGAGCTCCACTACGTAGCACGTTTGGTGGAAGAAACTACAGTGGCAGAACAAGTATAAATCTGCAGAAAGTTGGATCTAAACTGGTACCGTTAAATCTGCAGATTATAGCTAATTAGGGCTTGTTATAGTTAAAAATGGCGGATCAGATCGTTAATGGTTTGATATAAAGAGCATAGGATCGAATGACGTGTGAATATGCACAAGTTACATCACTGAAACTTGTGCAAAAGAACGTAAATTTCTCAGAGTTGAAAATTCAACTCAGAAATCATTAATACATTAGGAAGACACAAGAACGATGGTAGTGACGTGGTGCAACAGTAAAGATGTCGGGCAATAAGGACATTAATTCCGTAGGAAGACATAAGAACGATGGTAGTGACAGGTAGCAACAGCAAAGATGTCGCGCAATAAGGATGATTCCAAGTTATTCATGAGCTTCTCAGAGATCTAAAAGTAAATTAAAATAATGTGAAATTGACATAACTTGTAGTCCATGTACCAATTACATGAACTCCATTGCAGAGCTAACTTGAACTCAAAGAAAGCTTGGAAAATCCAGGGAATCTAGAGCAAGGCTTTTAGTCCAGCAAAGCTCAAGTATTCGTCATTGATCCAACTATACTTCTCCATGAAAGAGTTGGCTAGAACCTTTGGAGGGTAACAATCTATGGAGTCTTCCCATACATTACAATCTTTCAGGGCTCTCATCACTTTCCATACGCAGTTGTTGCACTTAAAACCTGCTCCCAAGCTGATCATCAATATCCTGTCGTTCTTCTTGAGTCTCTTCTTTGCCTCCATGTAGCCCAAAACATACCAGAGACCTCCTGCGGAAGTGTTGCCAAATCGATGAAGTGCCATTCGAGCTGGCTCGAGGTCATAGTCACTGAGACCTAGACTCTTACCTATTCCATCTATAACAGCTCTCCCACCTGGGTGTATGCAGAAGTGATCAACACCAGTTTTGAGATTGAAACCAACTCCTGATCCTTCAGGACTTGGACTCTTGCTTTTGTTTCGTCGATAAGATACAAAAACATAGCGAATTAGTTCCCTTAGTGGCAGCACATTAGGGATGAGCAACCGGAGATTCATTGTTAAAGCTTTAGAAGCACACTTTGACAGGCTTTTGGTAAGTAGGAAACCTGCATAGCCAAGCTCGTCTTCTACTTTTATACAGCAACCATATGCTTCATCAGTCGAGCCAATATGGGTTCGTACGATATAATCTAATTTCAAGATAGCTCGATGCTTCAATGCTACATTGTTAGTCAGTAGCATTGAACACCCTCCTGAACGAAACAGGCAATTAGAAAGGATCATGGACTTTTCCTTTCCACAGTACCAGTTTGGACCGATGGATTCTGTACTGACAACAACAGCAAGTGCGTTACTGTAGGTCTTGAACAAGTTCTGAACCAAATCAATGGACACAACACTTGCGCTACACCCCATTCCAGAGAGGTTAAAAGCTTTAATGTCCTCCCTCATCTTGTAACGGTTGATCACTCGAGCCGTCAGGGATGGTGCAGGAGAGAACAAAGAAACATTGATGACAAGTATGTCGATTTCTGAAGGAGAAACTCCTGACCTATCGAAGAGCTTGTCAAGTGTGCTGAAGATGATATCATCCAGTTCGGACAAAGAATCCTTAAACGTAGGAGATTCTTCTTGGCCTGCAATGATGTTTTCAGGACCATAAGTTTCTTCACCAATTCCTGAGTTGACTATGGTCTTCAACAGAAACCTGTACTCCTCCAACCCCAAGTTCTTATTTCGCATAACGATTTTTGCACAGGTTTCAGAGTCAAGTTTCCTTACCTCAGGACCCTTGTAGCATTCATAAGCCAGCATGTAACAACGCCGGTTTCTTCTCAGGAAAACCACCTTATAGAAGTAGAGAACTGAACAGAAGAGAAGAACAAGGCAATTTACGAATAGGGGGTCCATTGGAAGTGTAATGTCTGTCGGGCAAGCAGTTTTCTTTTCTGCAGATATGAAACTTCGCTTCTCATTGCACCATTATATAGATTTTCCACGCAAGAACCTCTAACAAGGACAGTTACAGTCAGTAGTTCACCAATTACTCCCACCTGTCGTAGTGATTATATTTCCACGTTCAATTACTCCGAAATCAGCCTTAATTTTTGTGGTACAAAGTCTACGGGAGGCAGTAATAGGTTGTCAGGTTGTCCTGACAGAAGAGGCCACCAAATTCCTACCTAGACCACACACATAATTGAAAAAAAAAGCTACTTTACTGCAACTTTTTGACAAGTTGAAACCGCTGCGGAACACAGAATCGAGAAGGAATCTGCGAAAGGTGAAGAAACTTTTTATAATGTCATAAATAGTATTCATTAATGGATAATTAAGCACATCCACCATTAATATCTAACATAATGGAGCTCTAGAGCCTCGAGTCGGAACAGATGTAAGCTGATAATTTATTGAACTGTTCACATAAATGGTGTGAAGAAGTACTTGGAAAGTTATTTAAGTTATTAAAACCTGTGGTGATTAAAAGCCTGTAATGGTGTAGGATCTTTACAAGTATTGCGGCAACATATTGTTGGATACGGTCCCTCACGTAGAGGGACACCATTTTCCAATAAATACAGCACCAATTTCACTATAGCATTAGTTAAAAAAGAAAAGAAAACAGCTACTTTTATAGTTGTTTCACACGGTAGAATACCTATATAAGTCACTCCTTGTTTTATACAAATATACAACAAAAACATAGAAGAAAATTAGAGCAAAGCAACGCTATAATGTTAGGAAATATTTTCTTAAAAGATTGGTGAGTGGTAAAATAGTGAGGTTAGTATTTTCAAGTCAGGAAATATCTTGTGAGTCACTATTTTGATTTTATCTCTGTATATCTACTATTTGTAATAGGGGAAGAATTATTCTGAATATTGTCCGTGAATGTAGCCTAAAGTTAAGGGTAAATCACGTTAAATATTTTGTATCTATTTTATTTTTTCTTTTCAAAAAATACATCCGCTGTGTCCAACAAGTGGTATCAGAGCTGTGTTTTTATTAAAGGTACTTTTTGAAAATAAACACATTATGGGGAAGACTTTGCAATGAATTTTTTGACGTGATTCCGTTCAAAAAGCTAACGTAAAAGATAAATAGTACTCTTAAGTTTTTCAATTTGAAATTTGCAAGGTTCAATGGGATCCGACGATACTATTTCGATGAGCACTATTCACAAGTTAATATTTACCGGATCCCATGGTGAAAATTTAGAAGATATCTTTTTTGCCAAATTTTGAAGTCTTGATTCTATCTTTGAGGTCGGTTTTCTCAATTTTAACTTAATTTGCCAAATGGAGGTGAAGACGAGCAAAATGATCAATCTAAGCGATATTAACTACCGTATATGGCGAATCAAGATGAAGGATTTATTGATGATTACAAAAATGCATTTGCCGATATTTTTTACAACTAAACCGGAGAAGATGTCCAATGAAGATTGGAAATTTGAACATGAACGAACGTGTGGTTATATTTGACAATGTATCAATGATAATGTGTATAATCACATTTGTAACGAGACTTGTGCAAGAACACTGTAGAATAAGCAGGAGCAATTGTATACTTCAAAGACCGGCAACAACAAATTATTTTATTTGACAAAATTGATGCAGGTAAAATACCAGAAGAGTACTTCTGTAGCTGATCATTCAAACAATATGGAAGGGATGGTTAATTAGTTATCAAAGATGGGCATAAAGTTTGACAACGAGGTGATTGCTCTAATGGTACTAGCTTCATTACCAGAGTATTGGGAGACTTTGAAGGTGTCTTTGACAAATACAGTACGAAATGACATATTAAATATGGAGTCTGTTAAAAGTAGTTTATTAAATGAAGAGATAAGACATAAATCATAGTATGCAGCCTCTTCATTACATTTAGATGTTCTACTTACAGGAAATAGAAGAAGGAGTCAATTCAAAGGTCCAAAGTCTAGAGACAAGAGCAAAGAAGAGTCAAACAAATATGCAAATGTGAAATGTCGTTACTGCAAGAAGAAAGCCCATATCAATAAATTTTGCCGAAAGTTGAAGAAGGAAAAAGGCAAAGATGTAAAGAAAGAAGAAAGCAATGATGATGAACAAAGTAACATTGTTGATGTATTCAACCTTGTTATTGATACAGAGATAGTCAGCTTAGTGTCATATGAAACAAGTTGGATAGTTGACAGTAGAGCTACTGTTCATATTAAATCTCACAAACAATTCTTCTTATCTTACACGCTTGGAAATTATGGGGTTGTTAAGATGGGAAACGGAAATCTGTCAAATGTTGTTGGCAAAGAAGATGTTTCTTTAGAGATAGCGAATGGTTCAAGACTGTTGTTGAAAGATGTCAGGTAGATTCCTGATATACGTTTGAACTTGATTTCTGTAAACAAGCTAGATAATGAAGTTTCCAAAATACTTTTGGAAACAAAAAATGGAAGCTTAGTAAGGGCTCTTTAGTAGTGGCCAAAGGTCACAAGCACTCAAGACTGTATATAATGCAGACAAAGCTCTCCAGTGATGTTGTCAGTATAGTGGAGAATGATAATACAATTGATTTGTGGCATAAAAGACTAGGCCACGTTTGTGAGAAAGGGATGACTGAGCTTGTAGAAAAGAATATGTTATCTGGTCTAAACTAAATACATCAAAAGAAATGTGTAGATTGTCTAGCAGGGAAACAAAACAGGGTTTCTTTCCATATTCTCATTCATCCAGAGTGAAGAATGTTCTAGATCTGATTCACTCATATTTGTCAGACCATTGCCAAAGTCACTTGGTAATGCACAGTACTTTGTGACTTTTATTGATGATCATTCTAAAAAAACGTGGGCCTATACTCTAAAGACTAAAGATCAAGTGCTAGATGTGTTCAAACAATTTCACGCCTCAGTTGAGAGACAAACTAGAAAGAAGCTGAAGTGCATTCGGACAGACAATAGCGGAGAGTATATCAGATTATTTGATGCTTACTGTAAAGAGCATGATATTCAACATAAAATGACACCACTAAAAACACCACAATTAAATGGCTTAGCTAAGATGACGAATAGAATTTTAATGGAAAGAGTCAGATGTCTACTTTCACATTCAAAGTTGCCTAAGACATTATGTGTTAGGTCTCAGACCCTCCACAATTGGTATTGTCCTCTTTGGTCTTCCCTGGGAATCGATCCCCTGACCTCAAGGTTTTGTTGCAC
>JANZLD010000003.1:66026399-66062765 GCA_026413575.1 Erythroxylum carthagenense
GTATACATGTATACATACATATGTATATATATACATATGTATAAAATTAAATTAAATATATTAATATATCTGATAATGATATAAATTGTATACATGATAATGTCAATACACACTATAGAGTCGCTATGGTGCATATGCACGATTAAGTAGTAAATAGCAATAGTTGGTGGATATGTTATTGTATTAATAATTACTGTGATTATTATTAATTATTATATAGTTTGTATGAGAGAAAATTATTGTCCTATTTCTTTCTTCTGTTTTTTATACGCTTTTTGATGCTACAATATCTCATTCTTTTCTTTTTCCTATTTTTTCCCCTTTCTTTTTATAATAATCACCAAACAGAACTAACATTAACGTCCGCATATAATTGCTACTAATTAGTCTCTATCCTCCCAAAGAGTTGCCAAATTCAATCTTTAAGTATATCGCTCAATCCTATTTCTATTATGATACAGTTTGCAAGCAACAACTCCTAACCTAATATACAACATAATATAGTACAAACAAACACTATAACTACTGAAACCAAATAAGACACCACAAAATTAATACTAATGTATAATGACAAAAAATTTAGAAACATCAAAGAAGGAAATGCATGCAAAAAAAACAACAAATGAGGAATTTTTTTACATTGATGAAGAAGGTGGAAGTAATGGAGGTGGAGATGGGACGTGAAGTCCTTGCATCTCCTAAACCTTATGAATTTTTTTATCCAACTTTCGTTACTGACCGGCTATTAAGTGCATTTGTTCATTGATCGCATTAAGTTGTTTTTGTGTGTTGTTAGAAGTGCTAACCAACAATCTGTATACTCTTTCCCAATCATTTGGTGCACTTTTGTCCTCGCTTGATTCGTATAACGTGATGGGAGGTGCAGAACTGAAAGTGTCGGCTGAGAAACTGAATTTATATGCAGCACGTGTCCGACGATCTTATCATGTAGCAATATTTCCGTGCGTCTTAAAGATGGCGCATCAAAAAACTCACACTTCATAAACGTTAGTCCACTAACATCAACCTCAAAATGCTTGGTCAAAGTAGTAGCTAAATAGCCCATTCCTAGCGATGCTCCTTTCTATGTTACACATTGAATGAGAAATTGAAAAAAATGAACAAACATGTTAGGTACATATCTTTCATCTATGCAATATAGTGGTGACAATTCCTTAGTTGAGAACTTGTTGCTTTGAATTTTTCCAAAAACAGCATAACTCATGAATTTATGGAGCAATAACCGATCATCAAAAATTATATAACAATTTGATGCATTATGAGGATCGAACTCAGGAAAATCAGTTAAATACTTCCAATAGGTTGTAGCTGAGAATGTCTGATAGCAACCTTTTACCTCTGTCCTAGGAAACTTGAAAAGCTCCCGTAACAAGCTCTCATCTAATCTATAAAGCTGACCTCGTAATTTGAACCAAAATTTCTTAGATTTATTCGATTGAAATTTCAATGATGTGAAGAATTCTAATGTGAGCTAAGGAGAAATGGGATAATCTATCTGTATAAATTATCCCCAACCGCCTTTATTAGAGAATGTCATCACTTTATCTTTTGAACCTATCTATTCTAAGAGGTTGAAATCGAAATATCGTGGAGTGAAAATCGATTTTTTTAGCCAAATACCTCGACCTTTCTGCCGTCGAATAAATAGAAAAAGGAGCGTTGTACTTGGATGCTATGTCTACATTCATTTCAATTCTCAGATCATCTTCAATTTCTTCAACACTTTTGTTCAATCTCGAAGGCATGACGACGTAAAAACTTACAAAAATTAACCAAAAAAATATAACCAATTTTAGAATCCTAAAAAATAAGAATCTGCGAAAATTAAAGGAATAGAAGAGAAACAAAGACAATGACGATTCGAATGCTCACAATTGTCAAGCTTTTAACGAAAATATTAGCTAACTTACAAGATTTCGTGGAAACTTTCGACAAAATCAGCAAAATCTGTAAAAGGAGAGTTGAGTACAAAAATAGGCACGTAATAAAAAAAAATCGATTCTCACTCCACGATATTTCGATTTCAACCTCTTAAAACAAATAGGTTTAAAAGATAAAGTGATGGCATCCTCTAATAGAGGCAGTTGGGGACAATTTATACAAACAGATTATCCCATTTCTCTTGAGCTCATATTAGAATTCTTCACATCATTGAAGTTTCAATTGAATAAAGCTAAGAAATTTTGGTTCAGATTACGAGATCAACTTTATAAATTAGATAAGAGCTTGTTACGGGAACTTTTCCAGTTTCCTAGGACAGAGGTAGAAGGTTGCCATAAGACCTTCTCAGCTACAACCTATTGGAAGTATTTAACTGATTTTCCAGAATTCAATCCTCATAATGCATCGAATTGTTACATAATTTTTGCTGATCGGTTATTGCTCCATAAATTCATTAGTTATATTGTCTTTGAAAAAAGTCAAAGCAATAAGTGCTCAATTAAGGAATTGTCGCCACTATATTACATTGATGAAAGGCACATACTTAACATGTTTGTTCATTTTTCCCAATCTCTCATTCAATGTGTGACCAAGAAAGAAGCATCGCTAGGAATGGGCTATTTACCTACTACTCTGGCCAAGCATTTTGAGGTTGATATTAGTGGACTAACATTTATGTCATCACTTTATCTTTCAAACCTATCTGTTCTAAGAGGTTGAAATCGATAAAATCCGCAATATCTATGAAAGGAGAGTTGAGCGAGAGAGTAGAAAAAGAGGTGCGCATAAAAAAAAAATCGATTCTCACTCCACGATATTTCGATTTCAACCACTTAGAACAGATAGGTTTAAGAGATAAACTGATGGCATAAACGTTAGTCCACTAACATCAACCTCAAAATGCTTGGCCAGAGCAGTAGCTAAATAGCCCATTCCTAGCGATGCTCTTTTCTTTTTTACACATTGAATGAGAGATTGGAAAAAATGAACAAACATGTTAGGTACGTGCCTTTCATCTATGCAATATAGTAGTGACAATTCCTTAGTTGAGCACTTATTGCTTTGACTTTTTCCAAAGACAGCATAACTCATAAATTTATGAAGCAATAACCGATCAGCAAAAATTATGTAACAATTCGATGCATTATGAGGATCGAACTCAAAAAAATCAGTTAAATACTTCCAATAGGTTGTAGCTGAGAAGGTCTAATGGCAACCTTCTATCTCTGTCCTAGAAAACTGGAAAAGCTCCCGTAACAAGCTCTCATCTAATTTATAAAGCTGACCTCGTAATTTGAACCAAAATTTCTTAGCTTTATTTGATTGAAACATCAATTATGTGAAAAATTCTAATATGAGCTCAGGAGAAATGGAATAATCTATCTGTATAAATTGTCTCCTACCGCCTCTATTAGAGAATGCCATCACTTTATCTTTTAAACCTATCTATTCTAAGAGATTGAAATCAAAATATCATGAAGTGAGAATTGATTTTTTTTGTTACGCGCCTCCTTTTCTACTCTCCTTTCGCTCAACTCCCCTTTCACAGATATCGCGGATTTTGTCAAAAGTTTCTACAAAATCCTGTAAGTTAACTAATATTTTTCGTTAAAAGTTTGACATTTGCGAACATTCGAATCGTCATTGTCTTTGTTTCTCCTCTATTCCTTTCATTTTCGCATATTCTTATTTTTTAGGGTTCTAAAATTGATTCTATTTCTTTAGCTAATTTTTGCAGGTTTTTACGCCGTCATGCCTCCGAGATCGAACAAAAGTGTTGAAGAAATTGAAGCTAAGCTAAGAACTGAAATGAGTGTAGACATGGCAGCCGAATACAACACTCCTTTCCCTATTTATTCGACAGAAGAAGGGTCGAGGTATTTGGCTCTAAAAAAAAATCGATTCTCACTCCACGATATTTCGATTTCAACCTTTTAGAACAGATAGGTTCAAAAGATAAAGTGATAACAATCTTTAATAGAGGCGGTTGGGGACAATTTATACAGATAGATTATCCAATTTCTCCTGAGTTCACATTAGAATTCTTCATATCATTGAAATTTTAATCGAATAAAACTAAGAAATTTTGGTTCAGATTACGAGGTCAGCTTCATAGATTAGATGAGAGCTTGTTACGAGTGCTTTTCTAGTTTCCTAGGACAGAAGTAGAAGGTTGCCATTAGGCATTCTCGGCTACAACTTATTAGAAGTATTTAACTGATTTGCCTGAGTTTGATCCTCATAATGTATCAAATTGTTACATAATTTTTGTTGATTGATTGTTGCTCCATAAATTCATGAGTTATGGTGTTTTTGAAAAAAGTCAAAACAACAAGTGCCCAACTAAGAAATTGTCGCCACTGTATTGCATAGATGAAAAGCATGTACCTAACATGTTTGTTCATTTTTCTCAATCTCTCATTTAATGTGTGACAAAGAAAGGAGCATCGCTAGGAATGGACTATTTACCTACTACTCTGACCAAGCATTTTAAGGTTGGTGTTAGTGGACTAACGTTTATGAAGCGTGAGTTTTTTGATACGCCATATTTAAGACGCGCGAAAATATTGCTACATGATAAGATGCAGTTTAAAGATCATCGGACACGTGCTGCATATAAGTTCAGGTTCTCATCCGACGCTTCCAGTTATACACCTCTAATCGCGTCATACGAATCAAGCAAGGATGAAAGTGCATCAAATGATTGGGAAAGAGTATACAGATTGATGGTTAGCACTTCCAGCAACACACAAAAACAACTTAATGCGATCAATGAACAAATGCATTTGATAGCCAGTCAGCAATGAAAGTTGGAGAAGAAAATTCATAAGGCTTGGGAGATGCAAGGACTTCACGTCCCATCTCCAGCTCCATCACCTCCACCTTCTTCATCAATGTAAAAAAATTCCTCATTTGTTGTTTTTGTTTCATGCATTTCCTTCTTTGATGTTTCTAAATTTTTTGTCATTATACATCAGTATTAATTTTATGGTGTCTTATTTTGTTTCAGTAGTTATGGTGTTTGATTGTACTATATTATGCTGTATATTAGGTTAGGAGTTGTTACCTGCAAACTGTATCATAATATAAATAGGATTAAGTGATATGTTTAAAGATTGAATTAGGCAACTCTTTGGGAGAACGGAGACTAATTAGTAGCAATTATATGCAGACATTAATTTTAATTCTGATTGGTGATTATTATGAAAAGAAAGGGAAAAAATAGGACAAAGAAAAGAATGAGATAACGTAGCAACAAAAAACGTATTAAAAAAACAGAAGAAAGAAAACAAAAAGAATGAAATGGAAGGACAAGAACTGGGGAATAATTGCTAATATTTATTAATATTTTTCACAAATAATTCTAGCTCATTTTGCATACTTAGCACTCTACGAGTCTATGATGAGCCGTGAACTTTCTTTCACAAACCTTAAGGTTTTGTTCTACTATAACCCTCAGCAAAGTTCTTCTTCTTTTTTTTAATTCTTATCAAAATGTCGACTTTCTCTTGATCATTTAATTACAAATAAATCGTCAAATTTATCTCATATAGCAACAATTCGTTAAGATTTACATGTATGTATAATAACATTATTATATATATTAAATATACTTAATTGATTATATTATAAGAACTATTAATCATATCAAAAGAAATTATGTTTCAATAGGATCAAAAAGAAAAGAATGAGATATCGTAGCAACAAAAAGTGTAAAAAGAAAACAGAAGAAAGAAAACAAAAAGAATGAGATGCAGGAATAACAAGAACTGGGAATAATTGCTAATCTTTATTAATATTAGAATGAGATGCGGGAACAACAAGAGCTAGGGAATAATTGCTAATCTTTATTAATATTAGAATGAGATGCGGGAACAACAACTAGGGAAAAATTGCTAATCTTTATTAATATTTTTCACAAATAATTCTGGCTCATTTTGCATACTTAGCACTCTACGAGTCTATGATAAGGCGTGAACTTTCTTTCACAAACCTTAAGGTTTTATTCTATTATAACTGGAAAAAGAGTTTATTTTGTCATATAAATTAAGATCATGAACAACTCAATACTTTGTGCGAGTTTTTCTTGGATTATTTATAGAAGTCTGGCTGTTTTGGATTAAATTATAAATGTTTTGCTTTAACAAAAATTTGAAATAATGAACAATAATAAACAGTTTATATTAATTCAAAATATTTAATATACCCAACTATTATTAATCTCAATACAATATAAAAGAATTGAGAGTTAAATAAATGCTCAATATTAATATCTGGTAGAAACATAACTGTATTAATTACATTGTAATTATTATCAATCATTATATAGTTCATACGAATGAATTTTTTTTAATCCTATTGAAACATAATTCCTTTTGATATGATTAATAGTTATTATAATATAATCAATTAAGTATATTTAATATATATAATAATGTTATTATACATACATGTAAATCTTAACGAATTGTTGTTATATGAGATAAAATTGACGATTTATTTGTGATTAAATGATCAAGAGAAAGTGGACATTTTAATAAGAATTAAAGAAAAGAAGAAGAAGAGAAGTGAGAATGCAGGATTTTTGCAAAAAACGCAACGTTCTTTAGGGAAAAAGATGGGAAATCGCGATCGTGCTCCTATTTGGGATTGAAAATCGCGATCGCAACATTCCTATTTTAGACCAAAAACGCGATCGCGACTTTTGAGGTTTTTGTTACAATCTCGCAATCGTGTGCCACTTTGGTTTGTAAAAACTTCGAACACCCTTCGGTAATTTGGGTATATCTCCTTCCACCAACCTCCAAAGCACATGTGTGTGTGTGTATATATATATATACCAAATATTAATATTAACAACTTAATCAAGTAACTATAGTCCTTATCATTGAACAGCAGCGTCCCTTGGTCTTTCATATGCTTTCGATCCTCTGGTTGGGTTCCTCCTTATCTATATCTATATATATATATATATGTTTAGGCAGGATTTCTTTGGGATGTAATACTTTTCTTTGGTTTAGTTTGTTTCGGATTAGGTATGTGTCTAGGTGAGCTGCTTGGTTACCTATGTTTTAGTCCTCCCTTAGCTTTTGTCCACCTATGCTTCTCGATGGTACTGAGGCTTTTGCCTTTCGCTAGCTGTGTCTTCAGTGGCACTTGTAATTGAACTTTCTATACATATCCTGTTATTTTAATCTATTCTTCTGATTTTTCAAAAAAAAAATCAAGTAACTATATTTTAATAAATCAAATAATTAATTATATACTAATAATTATTAATAATAATTGAATTAATTTATTATATTTTAATAACTATTAATTATATCTAAATTATCAAGAGAAAGAGAACATTTTAATAAGAATTAAAGAAAAGAAGAAGAAAAGTGAAAACGCAGGATTTTTGCAAAAAACGTAGCATTTTTTAGGAAAAAGCACGGGAAATCGCGCGACATTCCTATTTTGGACCGAAAATCGTGATCGCATCTTTTGGGGTTTTGTTGCAATCTTGCAATCGTGCAGGCACACAATTGCAACCACTTTGGTTTGTAAAAACTTCGAACACCCTTTGGTAATTTGGGTATATCTCCTTCCACCAACCTCCAAAGCGCAACATTGTTACAATTAGTCACAGATTTACTAGAAGAACATCATATACAAAAATAACAAATGAAAGAATTGGAGAATGCACTAAAGTTGGTGTCAGAGCCTAAACCAAAAATAACAATTATAGAAAAACCATGGAAATAAATAATACATTAGAAGTTTTGACACCTATAAATATAGAATCTTTAGAAACAGTTGAAATAAATATTCAAAATCAATTAACTGAAATCACTCAATTAATTCAAAAATTAACTTTACACTCAGAGGAACATGTAAATAAAATTACCGATAAAGAAGAATTTATTTTAGACTATGAATCAGCTGAAGAATATATATTTGCATAAATGATATTTCTTTTGATTAGGGGGTTTTGCCAAAAGGCAACTTGCCCATGTATCAATGCTTGCATAAATCTGCATTAGTCCATGTCCATTGAGTCTTAGTACTGCATTTTAATAGTAAAATTTTTCTTTCCTTAGCTAAGTCTATAAAGAAACCTTGATCGAAAATATAATTTAATATTCCTAAAAATTGTTGTACTTGAGTCCTATTTGTCAATTGATCAAGAAAATTTTGTATTTTAGTTAAAATATTTGGTTGCAATTTTAAATATCCATTAGAAAACTCAATACCTAAATATTTGATATTCTTTTGTGCAAATTTGGCTTTTTTCTTACTTAAAATTAATCCTTGCTCACTACATCTTTGAAGAACTATCTTAACTTTTTTCAAACGATCTAGCTTGTCTTTATTTGAATAAATAATAATATCATCAGCAAAAGTAAATTCTTCTAATCCTTAAAGATTATTATCCATAAATCTTTGATAAATACTAGGTGCTTGCTTTAAACCAAAGGGTAATACATTCCATTGATAATGTTTTTGGGGTAGACAAGTAAAAGTAGTTAATGGTTTTGTATTTTCATGTAATCGTAATTGCCAATAACCTGATTTTGCATCAAAAGTTGTAAACCAAGTATGTCCTTTTAATTTATTGATTATATAATCTTTTCGCAGTAATTTATATGCATCTCCTATAGTAGCTTCATTCATCTTTTTATAATTTATTATCATTCAACGTTTTCCTTGTTTTTGTTCTGCAGAGTTGTTTACATAAAATGCAGGTGCTGAATGCTTACTAGTACTAAGAGTGATTAGATTTTTTGTAAGTAAATCGGCACATTCATTTATAAATTCTTGAACGTCAATTTGAGAATAGGGTATATTATTACGAATGTTTACTTCTTGTGTTGGATCTTTAAGTTTAATTTCTATAATCTGGTTGTTGTGATTTTTTATTAGATCTAAGGGGTTTTCACTACAAACGGCGTCTAAAAGTGTTTCAATCTCTAACTGAATAGTCATATTATTTAAAAGATAAAATTGAAAATAATCAAGTTTAGAAGTGATTTCTTGTAACTGTTGATAATATATAGTATGATAGATGGGAATTTTAAGAATGATTGACCTATGATTTAAAGATTTAATTATAGGTGTTCGAAGTGTAATATAATGTAAATATTGACAAAAAGGGATTGTATAATTTAAGAAAATTATTTCCTAAAATTAATGGTAAACCTGATTCTTACTGATATATAGAAGGTACTGGAAATGTATAATTTTCTATAATTATATTATTATAATAACTTACATACCATATAGATTTAAAACTTCCATCTGCTATTCATATTTGTAAAGTTTGATCAATTTTTTCCAAGTATCTAATACTTTTTTAGAAGCTACACAAATTGTAGCGCCTGTATCTATATATGCATTAACTTTAGTTTTCTGAATCTGAACCTGAATAAATGTTGTATTAGAGTTCACTTGAGGATTCTGAGCTTTCTGTATAAGACTCACATTGATAGATTGAAGAAATTGTTGAATCTGTATTGTATTATGATTCTATTGGTTCTAGCTCTTCTATTTGAGCTACATTTAATATATTAACTTTTTCTTGAAATTTTTGGATTTTTTCGTTTAGGACACTCATTTGCATAATGTCTTTCTTCTTTGCATAACCAACAACGACAAGTTTTCTTGTGTTGTGGATAATCCTTTTTCTTAGGTTTAAATTGTCTATATTTTTGCCTTCGAAAATGTTTCTTATAAGGTTTAAAAGATTTATGTTTATAATAATGAGTGGGGTATCTTTTCCATCTATAGGATTTATAGGGTCTAAATTTTCTCTATTTCTTCCTCGAATTTTTATTTCATATCCATATTGTTGAGATACTTCTAGATATTGTGAACAGCATCTTCTAATATAGCTCCTCCTAAATTATAGGCTATTTGTGTTTTCTTCCTTTGTTTTTTAAATCGTTCTTCTACCTTTAAACTTAGGGTAATTTGTGTATAAACATATGTATATACATTTCCTATTCATTTCTAATTAAAAGATAATAGTATCGTTGGAATTTGCATATATAATTTTCTAAATAACATGGATTACATATCTGGATATGGTTTAAATGCCATAAAGCTTTTTGTCTTTCTTCTTCTTTGACTTCATCGTGATGATATAATATATCTTTATCAGTAAATTTTTTATAAATTTCTCCAGCTATTATATAAAATGTTGTACTATCGGTGTTAGCTTCTTGATATTTTGTCATACTTTTTAGTCCTCTCTCATTTTCTGTTAAAAATTGATGTACTATACCTGCAGTTTTATAAGTAATAAAATTCCATAATGAATTTTTATTCATTACATCTCCAAATGGTTTCTCTACTTGTATTAATTGTATCTTATTTGCCCAATCTAAAATTATATCTTCTGCATTTGTAACACAATCAATATTTAATGTATCACTTATACCGATTGGGATATGCTTAAAAGTATATTAAGATGGATATTTTCTTATTTTAGTGCCTTTCTGAAAATAACCATGTTTACTAATAAAATCCGTGTCTATTAAGGGCTTATCTGATTTTCGTTTGTTTACCGGTGATTTATTTGTATGGAGATCATCTTTGGTTCCACTGCTTTTAGGTTTATCTTGGTCAACGTGTAATTCTTCAACTAATTCATAGTCTAAAATAAATTCTTCTTTATCGGTAATTTTATTTACATGTTCCTCTAAGTGTAAAGTTAATTTTTGAATTAATTGAGTGATTTCAGTTAACTAATTTTGAATATTTATTTTGACTGTTTCTAAAGATTCTATATTCATAGGTGTCAAATCTTCTAGTGTATTATTTATTTCCATGGTTTTTCTATAATTGTTATTTTTGGTTTAGGCTCTGATACCAACTTTAGTGCATTCTCCAATTCTTTCATTTGTTGTTTTTGTACCTGATGTTCTAGTAAATTTGTGACTAATTGTAACAATGTTGTTTGTTTTTGTAATAAATTTATCATATGATTTTCTAATTGTATATACTGTTCTTTGATTTCGTGTATTTCCTGACTAATGCTCATAATGTTTGTTTCAAATACGGTTAAATCCATAATTTGGTTTTGTAATTCATCTATTTTCTTTGATGTTTCTATTGCAGATGAACTTGCTATAATGGGATTTGTCATTTGTTTATCGGGTTTTTTTAGTTTCATAGAAGCGAAGAGGTCGTTCTATTTTTAAAGAATGGGATCTAGTCAAAGGAAAAGTTGAAATTGAAGATGAAATATCTGAAAAAGAATGTCTTTTGTTGATTGGATATTGTATAGTAGGTAAGAGTTCTTAATTTTGTTCTAAAATTTGTTCCTACTTTTGCAACATCATTAAGGAAAGATATGGGAGGAAAGAAACCAACACTTATGGCACGCCCAAGTCCCTACAGCGATGAGAACTTGGCAACTTGTAATGGATCACCTATATCACTGGAATTTGGCGCAAGAAAAAAAACAGCGGCAACTGCTTTTGTCCTCCAGCGGAAATAGAGGCCCAGCAGCCACTCCTTTTATAGCTGCTGGACGAAGACAAAGTGCGACAGATAGCTTGGATGAATGGCATCTTTTCGTCGACGGGGCAAGATTTCAGCGTCTGGACACATCGGGGTTTGGCTTTATCATAGAGAGTCTTGAAGGTCAATTTCAACAGGCAATTTCTGGTTTGTTTGATGGACTACATTCAGCGTTAGTGACGGAGGCCTTGGCGGTTCGACAGGCTCTTCTTTGGACGGTAAACAACATGCAACACTTGGGGAGTATCTTTACTGACTCTCAACTTGTAGTGCTTGCCATAAAATCACACCAAGAGGATCATTCAGAGTTTGGAGGAATTATTAAAGATTGTCAATTACTGTTGCAAAGTAATTCTAATATTTCTGTTGTTTGGATTAATCGACGAGGAAATGTGGGAGCTCATGAACTTGCTCGAGTGTCTTGCAATTTTTCTCGTTTGAAAGTTTGGGTATCTATCCCACCTTGTTTATCTCATTTATATGATTAATGGATATTTCCTTTACCTTTCAAAAAAAAAATAATTGGAAAGGTTTTTTATTTTACCACACATTAAAAAAATTAATATTTGTTTATACGAACGGATATTTTATTTATTTATTTATTAAATTAAACGTTTAAAACTTGAAATAGGAATTTTGCCTCCCGCAAGAGACCTGTCTGGCTCTAACGGAGATTAGTCTGGGAATAGATGGTTTAAATGTATCTTTTTATAATTGAGACTCTCCTAAGACACCTCGTAGCTAAAACAAAAAAAAAACCATCAATTCAAAACCGTGGTTAACCTTTTCCTCTTACTTGTTTTGCCTGCTTTTGACTTTGTCTCTTGGGCAATTTGAATCAAGTTTTAAATTATCAATTTGTTGAATGATTTATTTAATATATATTTAAAAATAATAATTATAAATTTATTTATTATTTAAGAAATGTGCAAGTTACTCATATCTTCCGAGTTAACGAAAGGAAGGAAGAATGGATCAAAGAGAAGATTGATGACTTTGGTTACTAAATGATTGATGAGATCAAGGAGAAAGATTGATGACTTTGGTTACTAAATGATTGACGAGATCAAGGAGAAGATTGATGACTTTGGTTACTTAATGATTCGTGTTTTTCACCTAATATTAAGTTTAATTAATTGTTAATTTAATATGGAAAGTATTAAAATCAATACACTTTTTAATGTTAATTTAATGTCTTTATGTGAGAAAGCAGGATTTTATGAGAGAACAAATCACTCATTCTCGTTACCCTGTTCTTATTATGTTCCACGAGCATCGATCTATTCAACAAATGAAACCCATAAAAAAATAAATAAATAGATGATCATAGAAATATGGTAAGAACATAATAACAAATCATATTTATGGCTAAAGGAAATATTGGATTTTAAACTAATGTTTTAAAAATAGGACGAAAAATTAAACCGATAATATAAAAAAGTTAAGATTTAAAATCGATATTAGATGATCATAAAATTAACTAAAAATTGAATAAAATTAAAAATTAAAAATATGATTAAAAAAGATTGTCCATATCCATTAAAGAATTTAAAATTTAATTAAAAATAGATTGTTGAATGAAAATTAATTGAATTATTTAAGTTTAAAAGAACCTATTAATTAATAAAAATTATTCAATTAATTAATGAATTAATTGATCTGTCTTTAACAACAAGGATAATTAAAATAAATCAAACGAGAAAGTTAAAAATCGAATTAAAAATTAAACGATTCAAAATTTTTACGGTCGAACTAGCTAAACTAATTGAGTTTTTAATTGTTGCTTCAAAAAATATTACCTTCTTTTTTTTTTGAAACTTGAAATTATAAAAATTAAATTAAATAATTAAAATTACATATAAAAGGAGAGGAAATAAATTCTGCAATATTAGATTAAGGTTTTTTAATGTTTGACTTAATTATTATATTTGAAAAAACGTAAAAGAAAAGGAAATTGAGACAAAAATAATAATTTTTTGGGTGTTTGAGTCAAATAGAAAACGTAAAAGAAACGGAAATTGTCGAAATTTCTTGCACAAAAGCTACATCTTGTCATCTTCTTATGTTTTGCTCCTTTCAATTCGGAATACAAGCCCTTAGTAACGCCGTTGCGTGTTAATTCAAAGATCCGGCTAAAGTGACATTACAAGAAAAATCTAATAAAAAATTAGTTAAAAGATAATCAATTATTATTTTAAGGTTCCCCCGAAAATTGGAAAAGTTGAAACTGCTTATTAGTAAATCTTTCTTTATTAAGGGCGCTTGGTTTGTAGAGGGCAATAAAATTGAGAATATGAATGAATAAAGTGAATAATAAAAATGGATATAATCATTATAATTATAATAGTTGGTTAAGATGAAAGAATGATTTTTGTTATTATTGATAGTGGTTGATTTGTTAAAAATTATGAAAAATAAAAATTTGTTTTATATTAAATTTTAATATTTTGATTAGAAAAAAGATAAATAAATAAAGATTTAATTATTAAAAAAGAGAATTTTTAATTCTATAATTTAACCATGTAGTCCAAATTGATCGTCCAACTTGTAATGTAGTCCAAATTCAAAATACGTCGGCTATTGGGGGATTCGTTGACTTTTTTTAATACATTTTTATTATAAAATTTATGATAATTGATAATACAACAAGAAATACCGTTTTGGTCAAATTCGCGTGCCGGTAAATGTTAAGAGTACGCGTTTAGACCACCAAAACGACGGGTCAATTCGGTCGTATTCTCACCTTACGAGGTGCGTCAAGTAGGAGCCTCGTTAGAGGATAGGAACTACTCTTACTAATTGTCTCCTTTATCTAATTGTCTCAACTATACTTATTTAATGCAGGTGACCCATTTACTATTTCTTCTTCTTTTTTTGTATTTCATTTTTTCAATTATCACGAAAAGCCCCCTTTTAAACTATTTTGATAGGGAGAAATAATATATTTATTTAGGTTATGTAATTTTGTAAATCTAAGCCCTTTGGAACCATTTATGTCAATTAAACCAAGATGTACATATAAATTGTCAATTAATTAAACATTTTATCCAAATATATAATTTATACAAATTATTAATATAAAATTTGTATCAACTTCTTAAATTCTACTTCAATAAATTAAATCTTATTCGAATTATTATAAAATGAAAATTTTATGTGTATTGTTTAGATTAATTTAATTATTCAAATCAAATTTAAAAGGTTAGTTATGTCCCGTATTAATAATTTTTGATCGATTTATGTATCTAAAATTTTTTCCTTGCTCGTGTAAATCATTCGAAAACAGTTTCTATAATAATTAGAGGTATCATTGTGTAATAGCGGACTTCTCCAAATCTCACGTTTCAGCGAAATTTCTATCGGGTGTTATTGTCGTTATTAGATCACATAAAAGTATGATGTCTTTTATTTTAATTTTTATGATATTATAAGCTTATTAGAGACTTAAATGGAAATATAAATTGGCCTTTTATACAAGTATTAGGAATAAATGAATATGATTCTAATTATGATTTTAGTTTTTGAGGTAGTCAAATTATAAGTTCTGTTAAGATCACATTAGATTTTTTTTTCCTATTTGTGTCAATACATGAGATTTTCTGATTTCCTGAAATCCTATATTATAACAAAATATCAAAAATTAAAAATAGGATTTTCTCAGACTTTTTGTTTTCAATGCTCTAAAAAGTTTAAACACTCTGTAATGCCTTTCAATAATGGAGCCCGTTATGTTGTTATTATCCAATTTGTACTCTTATATAAATCCAAAGCTACCAATTCTCAAAAACCACGTATTGGAATAGCAACACCAACTACCTTCTCAGGTTTCTCTGGTTCGTTCTACTTTGAATCGTTAAAAAGTCTACTTCCTGGAAGAATCTTTCTTCATGGTACTACTGCCTACTCGTCTCTTCCATCTTATGTTTATCTGTTGTTGGTTTTTATGCTCTGTTTCTTTTCTAAATCATGGATTGACATGTGCAGGCACGAGAGATTGAAGGCATCAGATACGATGAGGTTGGTTTCATTCTGTTCTGGAAATATATTTGGTTCTTGCTTTGTCTGTAATCGATTCAAGTCCTGAAAACTGATTACTTTGGCAGGAGTTCATAGAGAATAGTCGGGGGCTGAAGCTTTTTACGTGCTCATGGATTCCAATAAACCAGGAACCGAAAGCATTAGTCTTCATCTGCCATGGTTACGCCATGGAATGCAGCATCACCATGAACAGTTAGTGTTCTGTTTTTTTTTCCTGGAAAAATCTGTTCTGTTTTTCTGATGACCTCGTTTCTGATTTTTTGGATGATTTTCTGATTCAATCAGGTACTGCGATGAGACTTGCAAAAGCGGGATATGCCATTCATGGGATAGATTATGAAGGGCACGGAAAATCAGATGGGATTCAAGGTTATGTCGAGTGTATGGATTATGTCATTGATGATTGCTGCAATCATTTCAGTAGCATATGTGGTAAGAATTTCTGAAACTCTTTTGATCCAAGTACTCCTTTGTTTATGATCTTAAGTGGGTGATGATTATTATCTTCTTCTGTTTTTGGATTTTTTCTCAGAGAAGACAGAGAATAATGGGAAAATGAGGTATATGCTTGGAGAATCCCTGGGAGGAGCAGTGGCTCTCCTTGTTCACAGAAAGCAGCCAAATTTCTGGGATGGTGCTATTCTAGTTGCCCCCATGTGTAAGGTTTGTTCATGTCCTTTTCCTTGAGTGGATTGGGACTTTGAGCCTGTAATTTGCTTATCTCAATTCTCAACTGATCTTTTCTTCTCTCGGGATATGTGGAGATCACTTGCTTGTTTATATTAAAAATTTATTGTTTTAAGATTTTCCATGTTGGTCTTCCTACAAAACTGGATCTAGATCCTCTATTTCTAATGTTTTTCCTCTTCTACACGCTTAGAAGAAAATTATCTTAAGGGGGTTAAAAATAGATTCTTTGACTACCCTTCCCAATGCTAAGATGCCAATTTTCCAGGAACCTGAAACTGCCAAAAGAATGAAGAAGGAAAAAAAAAAAAAGAATTGACAGAAGACTTTTCCGTCAGATTTTGCATTGCTCATGTACTTCCTTTTCACTTATGTTCTGCATTAGGATATTAATCACTCTGTTTTTTACAGATTGCTGAGGATGTGAGACCATCTCCGGTTGTTGTCAATGTCCTCTCCAAGCTCAGCAATGTTATTCCAACTTGGAGAATAATCCCAACCAAGGACATCATTGATACAGCCTTTAAAGTTCCTGAAGTTAGAAAAGAGGTAATCAAAAAAAAAAAAGAAAAGAAATTCTTCAAACTTGGAAGTTCCAACACTTCTTTCTGTAACAAATCAATGAATCTGAACATTCCTGATGGTCACTTAAATCACAGATTAGGCTAAACAAATACTGCTACAAAGGTCGTCCTCGCTTGAAAACTGGATATGAACTTCTAAGAACTAGCATTGACCTAGAACAGAGGCTGGAAGAGGTCTGTTACTTCTTATCCTATCCTGTTTCCTTGTGTTTTATCTCAAATTCCTGATGGGTTTTAACTCTTTTTTTTTTTTCTTTGTCAGGTGTCATTGCCATTTATACTCCTCCACGGTGAGGAAGACAGAGTGACAGATAAATCTGTCAGCAAACAATTGTTCACGGTGGCTTCAAGTCCTGACAAGACCATCAAGATGTATCCTGAAATGTGGCACGGTTTATTGTATGGAGAACCTAAGGAAAATTCTGATATTGTGTTTTCTGATATTATAAGCTGGTTAGAGGAAAGGATTAGTCTTGGAAGTAGGAGGTTGGAGATGGAACAAAAGCAAGCTAATGATGATTTGTCCAAGCCCGAAGAATCATCAAGTTAAGCCTGTGAGTGAAGTTGCTCTGCCTCAGAATCCGGAATTTGAGTTGGAAATGGGAAGGGATAAAGGGTTTATCAGGAAAGTGAAGGGCACTTATGTTTTGCATGTGAAAAGCTTGTTCTACAGGATAGAATTCAATTCAGGAATGCACTTTATCTTGGAAATGTAAAAAAGAAAGTCTTTCAATCTCTTTGTTTCAACGAACCTACCGAGAACTTATTGTCAGGAGAAGGGCACTTTTTTCCGGGTATCTAGAAGAATAAGAAAAGTACACCTCCCTCCATAAAATCTTGAAAATGTTCTATTTTACAATAATCACAAACTATTATAATTAAAAATATAAGATTTCAATTCAAATTTTGAGCAGTTTGTTAATTAATCAATCGATTTTTATAAATTAATAAGTTATTATAAACTAAAATAAAATAATTAATTTTTATTTAATAATATCTTTTTTTAATTTTTTGATTAGTAAAGACAATCTATTTAAAATTCTTTAATTTTATGTAATCTTTAATCAATTTTATAAAGATTTAATTTCTGATCTAAATTTTAAAGTATTGGGCATAATAATTCCCGATTGCTAGGACTGATTCATCCCTTTATCTTGGTCTAGACCAACTCACATAATTAGATCGATTGAAAATATTATTTTAGTTAGTTATACTAAAATAGTGTCGTTTTAATGCAGCAATTCATTATTATCCCTAAATATAATATCTTGATCAAAGGGTTGAAAAGTAAGACAAGTTTCAGTTTCAGATACCAAATAAATTCTGACGCTAGACCATATCACCAAACACACTAGTTGCTCTAACAACTCCAATTACTACTCCAAATCTGATCTATTCTCTTACCCTTATAAGCTACCAAAATCTGTAACCAAAAGCTTATACGAGAATGGCCAAACTCCAAGCCCTTGTTTGTTTACTATTCTTCATCACCGAATGGTCCTCTGCTCGAACTCTTGGCAACTCAACCCCAACCCATCATCACCACCACCACCACCACCACCATAACCACCACAGGATAACATTCCTAATGCGAAATGTCCTGAACTCCACAAGCTCATCTCCAAAACCTGCGACCGCGAAGGTCACCAACCAGATACCATTTCCAAAGCCTCTAGGCCTGTTTCCTCCTATTGGAGGCATACCCTTGTCACAATCCAATCCCATGAACACGGTCTCACAAACACTTGATGTTTGGAACATTGGTCTGCCGTTCCCTGCTAGAGCAACCTTGCAGGAACTAGAGTACGGGAGTGTAACAGAAATTGAGGAAGAGTTATTCTCTAGCAGGAACTCCGAGTTTGTCGGAAGAGCAGTTGGAATATTTGTTGCTAGTTCAGAAGATGGAACTAGTCATATGATGGCAATGACAGCGAGTTTTGCTGGTGATGAATTTAAGGATTGTTTAAGGTTTTTTGGTGTGTACAAGGTTGATGGTCCGGAGTCTCATGTTGCCATAATTGGTGGAATTGGAAAGTATCGTGGTGCTAATGGTTATGCAGTGATTAAGACTGTGGATGAAGATTCTAAAGCTGTCAGGAAAGGAAAAAGAACTGAAAGACTCCTACTGTTCGATGCTTATCTCAGTTAGATAACATTCTATGTAACCAAAGTTTAAATATAAGCACATTCTAACATATATTCATCAATAATATACATTAGAATATCATATAGAATAAATGCAAAAGAAAAAACGAAATATCTCTTGAAATTGTTGTTGGTGCTTGAAGAGCTGCGTTTTAGAAATTTTCTAGGTTCTCAAATCCTAATACAATTGTATATGTCTTTCATAAGAGAAAAGAAGCCGAGGGACCTTAAAAAATTAAGAAAATAACCTATACAAATGTGCTTCCATCAAGTACAATATTAGTTACCTTAAAATTAGGAATTCATACCTATTAACTTACGTAACGTTTGGACCATTTATGACACAAGAAGATGAAAAGTTCTCACATTTTCTCACTTGGTCGATATGTTTAACTTGGTATCAAATCCTAATCTGATCCAACTACAATATACGAATCATGGCAATAGGTCCTCTAGTAATGATGTATTATCTTCCATGTATTACGGTATACTATAATTGTATCAACTGAATGTAGTAACATTACTTAATGAATAAATCATATGTTTATTTCAGGTCTAAAATAATCAATTTTCTTAAAATTCAATAATGTGCACCATAATAAGAGAAAACATTATAAGAGTTTCATGAAAATAACATTGTCCATACAATGAAAACCATATAATGGAACCCAATCCCATTCTAACAGCATGATTCTTGAACTTTACTAGTAGCATGTCTTTTGTTAAAAGATCAACTATCATTAATTCAGTGTTGATGTGTTCAGTGACCACTTTCTTCTCTTTAACAAGTTCACATATAAATAAAAACTTAATGTCAATTTGTTTACTTCGACTACCACTTTAATTGTTTTTAGCTAGAAAAACAGCAGCTGAATAGTCACAATATATTCTTAATAGCCTAAAAATAGAATCTACAAGTCTAAGTTCATATATAAAACTCTTTAACCATATACCATGCGATGTAGCCTCAAAACAAGAAACAAACTCATCCTTCATGGTGGAAGTAGCAGTCAAAGACTGCTTGACACTCTTCCAGGATATGACTCCATTAGCAAACATGAAGATATAACTTGATGTTGATTTCCGTGAATCAACACAACCATCAAAATCTGAATCTGAGTACCCTTTTACCTCTCGATTGTTGGTGTCTTTGTAAGTAAGCATGTAATCTTTGGTACCTTGAAGGTACCTCAATACTTTCTTTACAGCTCTCTAGTGATCTAATCCTTGGTTATTCTAATATCTACCTAACATTCCAACAGTAAATACAATGTCAGGTCTTGTATAAACCTGAGTATGCATCAGGCTTCCGACTGCAGAAGCATATGAAATATTTTTCATTTGCTCTCTTTCAAAATTATTTTTAGGGCATTGGTCTAAATTGAACCTATCCCCTTTCACAATGGGTGCTACACTAGGTGAACAATCTTTCGTCTGAAATCTCTCTAAAACTTTATTAATATAGGTTGCTTGAGACAAACCCAAAACACCATGAAATCTGTCTCAATGTATCTTAATGCCAATGACATAAGACGCATCACCCATATCTTTCATTTCAAAAATTTTATAGAGAAATTGTTTCACATCATGTAACAAGCCCTTATCATTGGTTGTAAGTAATATGTCATCCAAATATAATACAAGAAAATAAATTTTACTACTACTAACCTTCTAGTATATACATTGATCCATGATGTTTTCTTTAAAACCAAATGATGAGATAATATCATGGAATTTCAAATACTATTGGCGGGATGCTTGTTTCAATCCATATATGGTTTTAAGCTTGCAATTCAAATACTCATCATTAGTAGAGGAAAATCCTTCTGGTTGTTTCATGTAAACCTTTTCCTCTAGGTCACCATTTAAGAAAGTCGTTTTTATATCCATTTAATGCAATTCTAAATCAAAGTGAGCGTCCAATGCTAAAATTATATGAAGTGAATCCTTTTTAGACACAGGAGAAAATGTATATGTGTAATCGATTCCTTCCTTTTGAGTGAATCCTATAACAACAAGTCTTGTCTTGTATCTCTCAATGTTGCCTAATGAGTCTTTATTTGTCTTAAATACCCATTTTTAACTTCTGGGTTTTGCTACTTTAGGCAACTCAACAAGATCCAAAAAATTGTTATTCTTCATAGAATTCATTTCTTCCTTCTTAGCATTATACCATAAATTTGATTCACTGCAACTGATGGCTTGTAAAAGGGTTTCAAGATCATTTTCGGCTCCAATATTGTAGTAAAACTCTTGTAGATATAGAACATAATCACTAACAATAGCTGATTTTCTTGTTCTAGTAGATCTCCTTAATGTTGCATCAACATTCTCCTGTAGAGTCTGTTGTTTAACTGGTTGCTGAATGTTGTCAGTTAATTCCTAAATAACTGGATCTACTAGATTATCAACAACTTGTGGAATTTCTTGATTGTCATTTATGTTTACAGTAAGCTGTTGAATTTCAATAATTGGTTGTACAACGTCTATTTGAACTTGAGGATCATTGTGAATGACAATCACCTTATTGGTTAAGATGGAGGGTTGAGTATTCGCATGATCATTATCAGAGACTGTATCTTGAAACTGATCCCTCACATTAATCAAGTCATTCTCAAGAAATTTTGCATTTCTTGATTCCACAATTCTAGTATGATGTGATGGACAACAGAACCTATATCCCTTAGACCGTTCGGTATATCTATCTAATAAACTACCCACTTATGGTCCTTTGGTCTAATTTCTTCTCTTGTAGATTATAAATTTTTATTTCAGACGGACATCCCCAATCGTGTATGTGTTGCAAACTCGGTTTGCATCCTTTAAATAACTCAAATGGCGTCTTTAGAACAACCCTAGTTGGTACCCGGTTTAATATATATACAGTCATCGTAAGAGCTTCAATCCACAAGGACCCGAGAAGTTTGGAGCTACTCAACATGTTTCATACCATGTCCAATAATGTTCAATTTCTTCTTTCTGCTACACCATTCTGGTCCGGAGAACCAGGCATAATGTATTGGGCTACTGCCCCATTTTCTTGAAGATACCTCGCAAATGGACCAAGTACTTGTCTACTTTTAGTATATCTACCATAATATTCCCCACCTCTATTAGATCTTACGACCTTAATTTGCTTACCGCATTGTTTCTCTACTTCTACTTTGAACATTTTAAAAGTATCTAGTGCCTCATTCTTGTTATAAAGCAAGTAGAGATACTTATATCGTGAACAATCATCTATAAATGAGATGAATTATTTTTGACTATATGAATCCATATCTGGACTACAAATATCTGTATGTATGATTTCTAGTATGTATGAACTTCTTTTTGTACCTTTTCTTAATTTGTTAGTCTACTTTTCCTTTATACAGTCCACACAAATATCAAAATCAGCAAAATCCAAATTACTAAATACTTCGTCAGTCACCAATCTCTTAATCCTTTCTATGGAGATATATCCTAATCTCTGATGCTATAACATAAAGGAATTTTCATTCATGACACAACGTTTTGTTCCGGTCTGAACATGTGTTGCATTGCAACAGATATTATCTCGTAAATTAAAACGAAAAACCATCAAATAATGTACTATTCCCAACAAATTCAAGTTTATCATGTAACTTCAAAGATTTGTCTAAAAATGAAAGGAATATCCAAACGGTACAAGTCTAGAAACTAAAATAAATTTCTAAGAGAAATTGGGAATATATAATGTATTTTCTAGTTTTAAAATAAAACCAATACAAAAAATTAAATTGCAATCTCCAACAACCTCCCACGTGAACATATCTTGTTTTCGGATAAGATATACTGCTCACTTCCCACTGGCTTTCTTGGGTTTTGCAAATCCTGCAACACATGTGTAATATAAATTGTACAACCAGAATCAATTTACTTTGTGTCATGACAAACTTCGGCCATATTAGATTCAGGACGAATTATTGAGATTAAATTACCTTTCTTTTCAAATCATTCCTTACGTTTGACATAATCCTTCTTCATGTGTCCTTTCTTATTATAAAAGAAGCACCTGAATTCCTTCTTAATGTCAACTTGGATAGGTATTTGACCTTTTCCCTTTGAGTTGGCTTGATTTTTCTTCTTGCTTTGAACAACCATATGTGTACACTCTGTGAACTCTCTCCCTATTCCATTGATAATATCCTTTCCTCTTGGACACATATGGTCGTTAATTCATTTATTGACCACTCATTCTTATGTGTATTATAAGAGATTTTAAAGGGTCCGCATGGTGGTAGAAGGGTGTTTAAAATGTAATGCACGAAGAAAGAATTAGGCATCTCAACCTCTAGTTTCTTTAACTGAGCCGTACTGTCCCTCATCTCCACGATATGTTCACAAACAGCTCGGACACTGGTGAGTCTTGTAGATGAAAATTTCACAATTAGGGTGTTTGTAAGTGCTTTGTCTGAAGTTCAAACTACTCATCAACAACCTTCAGTAGAGCGTAAACATTGTCATATTGTTCTATGAAATCACGAATGCCAGCAAAAAATTTTGTTTTCATGAACATCAAACTTAGGCGATTAGATCGCTCTCAACGTTCATAAAGCACAATTTCAGCTATAATGTTGGCCTCCATTACCTTAGGTGGTTCATCCTTCTGGATAGCATAATCAATGTCCATCTACCCCAGATGAAGAAGATTTATCTCCTTCCAAATCTTATAGTTTTTACCCCTTAATTCGAGAATTGCACAACTTATATAAGAGAAACTAACAATTTGAATAGCTGCATAAATTAAACATAAATGCTTCTTATTAATAAATTGAGGCTAACAAACTATATATATGCATTACCAATGTAAACATATTTTAAAAGACATAAATCAAATGACGTAAAAATTACGTATGGGCTAAATTTTTAATTCAAACAGATTTATGTTAAACTATATGATAAAACTATTAAATTATACACAAATTTCTAATACATGTGGGTAAATTAGAAAAATAATTTAATAGTTCATCTTAATTAACTATTCAAATATAATAAAATTCCTGCGAGATAAAATTTATCATAAAAAATGATTAATTACAATTAAAAGTACATAAAAATATAATTATAGTTGTTGCGGCTAAGCCCTAATAATTAATCACTAAATTTTTTTTATCCATGATGTTATTCACAAGAAAAAAAGAAGAAGAAGAGATATAACAGCCATGAAATAATCTGTTGCATGATTAATAGCTATTCAAATATAATATCAACGTATAATATATACAGATGTAAGCCATCAGTCTAGATTGTTGAAGCTCATCATTCCCTCCTATTAGGCACTGATTTGAGCCCCAGCTCCAGCATCTATTGTTTTTAATAAAACAAAATGCACAACATAGCTAAAACATATCTTATTGTTAACAAAACGCAGAGAATAGCTAAAACCACATAAAAGATGTAGTCATACCAACAGATAAAACGACACAATCTAACATTTGTTTTTGATTTCAAAATACATAGAAAATGAGGTAGTTTAATTTGTATAGGTCTTCTTCAATCTCCAGCCGGATCATACCGACCCAAGTCAAGACCCATTAGATGCTCCACAAATTAGACCAAAAAACACCACAAAACTCATTTTTTTAATGTAGAAACACTTTGAAAACACTTAATAGAAGATTTCTACCTTTAATTTGCAGAAAAACAACCAAAAACAACTATAAATCGAAAGTATTCAAATATGAAAAAATTTTCAAAATTTTGAAAATTTCTAAAAACTTCAACAAGGCAGAGGTTCACAAGACCCTGATACTAAATATAAGCACATTTTAACTTATATTCAACAATAATATACATTAGAATATCATATAAAATAAATGTGGAAGAAAAAACGAAATACCTCCTGCCACTGTTGTTGGTGCTTGAAGAGCTACGTTTTAGAATTCTTTTAAGCTCTTAAATCCCAATATGATGGTTTATATCTTTCACAAAAGAAAAGAAGCTTAGGAACCCAAAAAATTGAGAAAACAACCTATACGAATGTGCTTCCATCAAGCAGAATATCAGTTACCTTAAACCAAGAATTCTTACTCATTAACTTACATAACGTTTGGACCATTTATAATACAAGAAGAGGAAAAGTTCTCACATTAAATTACAAATTGCAAATTATATTCCGACGATTATGGATAATACGAACGTAATTATAACAAATCGTGGTAGGATTCGAACGAACTTAATGGAAACTTGTTAATGAAAAACTGATTATTAACCTTTTCACTTAATCAAAATAAATCTAAAAAGAGTTAAACATATTTTAAAATTTTTTTGACATTTGTTATTATCTTCTTTCCTTTTTCTGGATAATTTGGATTTTGTTCTCTTTTAGATATGTTATGAGTAAATCTTTGATCTATTCAATAATTAGTAAATTTTTGATTTATCCAATAATTAGTAAATCGAAAGTATTTGAATCTATATTTTTTTTTTAGAATTTTGAAATTCTCCAAAAACTTCAACAAAGTAAAGGCTCACAAGGCTCTGATATTAAATATAAGCACATTCTAACATATATTCAATAATAATATACATTAGAATATCATATAAAATAAATGCGGAAGAAAAAACAAAATACCTCTTGCCATTATTGTTGGTGCTTAAAGAGCTGCATTTTGGAATTCTTCTAAACGCTCAAATCCCAATACGATGGTGTATGTCTTTCAGAAGAGAAAAGAAGCTTAGGGACCCAAAAAATTAAGAAAACAACCTATACGAATGTGCTTCCATCAAGCAAAATATCAGTTACCTTCAAACCAAGAATTCATACCTATTAACTTACATAATGTTTGGACCATTTATGACACAAGAAAAGGAAAAGTTTTTACTTTAAATTACAAATTACAAATTCTATTCCGACGATTATGGATAATACAAACGTAATTATAACAAATTGAGGTAGGATTTGAATGGACGTAATGGAAACTTGTTAATGAAAAACTGATAATTAAACTTTTCACTTAATCAAAATAAATCTAAGAAGAGTTAAACATACTTTAAAACATTTGTGACATTTGTTATTATCTTCTTTCCTTTTTCTGGATAATTTGGATTTTGTTCTCTTTTAGATGTGTTATAGTAAATCTTTGACCTATTCAATAATTAGTAAATCACTTGTATCAAATAATTCATTTAACAAGTTAACGACGACCTAGGGTTGTTCTTAATATAGGTCTTGGGTCAAGTAAAAAAAAACCTATTTTGTCTCTTTTTATTATTTATGATTGTCAACGGTAAACTTTTATAAAGAACAAAATGAAACAAAATAAGAGCAGGTTAATAATGGATCATGAGCAGGTGCTCTTCCCCAGCCGATTTAAGAAATAAATGAGAAAATTTTAATTTAGAGAAAACTTTTTTTTTGTGGATAAGATTTTGAGAGTGTGCATTGAAATTTCTATATTAAGAAATTTATTTATTATTATATAACAATTTTGAAACTTTTTATATTTTACATGTATGAATAGAAATAGAATATAAAAGTATAAAGAAAATATTAAATAAATAAAATTGTGCTATAAATAAGATATAATAAAATAATATCACTCTAAAATATTTTATAAAAAGAGTAATATGATATTTTTTAATGTAAATCAAAAGTGATATGATATTCAATATTTCAATATGATTCTATTAATCACTGGATACGCTCCATATTTAATAGGATTATTTAAATTGTGTCTCACTAAATACTTGTGACATTGGATCGAAAAGTAAAAGGTCTAAGCTATATTGATTCGATTATGTTGTTCAACTTTGAATCATAGCCAACTTAACTAATTTATTTTCAACATATAATTTATCAATTATTAAAAAAACCCAACCAGTTTGGTCAGTTTAACAGTAAAAATTTTGAATTATTCAACTTTTTAGTATGTTTTTAAAAACTGATCGATTTATTAATTAATTAATCAATTTTTATAAATTATAAGTTCTTATAAATCAAAATTAATTAATTAATGTTTATTTAAAGGATAATTTTTTAATCATATTTTAAAATTTTAATTTTATTTAATTTTTAACCGATTTTATGAAAATTTAATATCGATTGAACCTTTTAAATCTTAGAACTCTTACCTTATCGGTTTAACTTCCAACTCAATTTTTAAAACATTAAAATTTATAATTATTTTGTGCATCGGTGGTTTACCTAATACATACTACAAAATAAGTTTAACTAATATATGAAAAATATTATGACATAATTCATATATTAATTTTATAATGATTAGTTAAATAATATAGAATTACTAAAAGTTAAAAAATTATTAAAAAATAAGTAATTTTACTAATATGTTAAAACATATTATATATTTGTATAGATTAATGTTCTATTGATTAATCAAATAATTTATTTATTCAATTCATATCATATCATCATCATAATCAATCCGAAATTTTACGATAAAGTAGAATATGAGGAGATTTGATGATTAAAAGATTATGAAAACAATATTGCATATGTCATATACGATGGTAATGGGCTGGTATGACATATGTTTCACTTCATATCTTTATGTAATTTGAGAAAGTTCGAGTCGAATAGTCCAAATCTAGTAAGGTTCGAAGTCTAAAGTAATGTCACTCTGCAGATTTGGTGCAACAAATTCTCAACGATTGTGAAGTTATTGAATCAACAGCTCCAAAAAGCGGCGCCGTTATTGTCAGGAGTTTTGGTTTTGCCTCTCAAAACACACACCAAAACCACTTATCAGCTCCACTTCTGAATCTGATCATGATCCTCTCTGTATAAATATCCGCCATGGATTGCTTGCTGCTTCACCATTCAATTCAATCTTCAAGTTCTTACACATTCAAACAGATCCAAACATGGCCGATTCACTCTCTGCAACAGCCAAATCTGTCAAAGCAATAGTCTTTATCTTCCTCTTACTGGTTTCCTATGCTAATGCAGCAAGATTGCTTGATGAAGTAGACCCAGAAAGTCCACCGGTCACCACTTTACCAAGCGGTCAAACAGCCGCCACCATCCCTCCAACGGCGGCCGCCGCCGAAGAAGCTGACCCTCCGCTAGACAAAGCAGAACACCCCGCCGCCACCATCCCTCCTACGGCCGCCGCCGCTGACGAGGCTGACCCTCCACTGGACAATGCAGAAAACCCCGCCACCACCCCTCCAACTGCAGCCGCCAAAGACGAAGCTGACCCTCCACTAGACAAAGCAGAAGACCCCGCCACCACCCCTCCTACTGCCGCCGCCGTCGACGGAGCTGACCCTCCATTGGACGAAACAGAAAACCCCGCCACCCCAGCTGTATCTCCTCCTGTCACCGTAGCAGCACCAATCCCAGGTCCCACAACTGCAACTACCTTACCAAGCGGACCGGCTTCCACCGCTTCCACAAGCGCCACCGTGGCGAAACCTCCATTGTCCTTCTTCATGCATGACATTCTAGGTGGGTCGCACCCGTCAGTCAGAGTGGTCACAGGCCTCATAGCTCGCACAGACATTAATGGCATTCCCTTCTCTGTACCGAACAACAACTTCTTCCCACTTCAAGGTGGGACTCCATTAGTAAACCTTAACAATCTCAACAACCTTATAAACCCCAACACTGCTCCATTGTTGTCCGGTCTCAACGGAGCTCAAACAAGCACCGTTCTTCAAAACACCGGCAACAACAACAACGTCGTCAACGGCAACAACCAACCTTTCGTCACCGCCGGTCAGCTCCCGGCGGGCTCCACATTACAAAAGCTCATGTTCGGGTCGATCACGGTCATTGACGACGAGTTGACTGAAGGGCACGAATTGGGATCGGCTGTGATCGGAAAGGCTCAAGGCTTTTACTTGGCAAGTTCGCTGGACGGGACTAGTCATACTATGGCGCTAACATTGCTGTTGCATGACGGTGGAGATCATCACGACAGCGTTGGGGACACTATCAGCTTTTTTGGAGTGCACAGGACAGCATCGCCGGAGTCGCAGATTGCAGTGATTGGTGGCACCGGGAAGTATGAGAACGCGAGTGGGTATGCGAGTATTGAGTCGATTCATCAGGAGGATCAGCACATTACAGATGGAGTTGACACGATCGTGCACGTCAGTGTTTATCTGTCTGAGTAGTGTGAGTGTGAGTTAGATTGTTATGGTTTGTGTGTTTATTATGTTTGAGAGAGATCGAATCAAACAGCTTAGTGGACCTTGAGATGTAATGGCTGCCAAGCTTTCTTATGTTAATCAAACCACCTTTTTGGTTTTACATAGTAACGTAGTTGCTTGCATGCACGCTTGGTAACGTGTCGGGATCCGAAGCTTGAACTCGGGAGCCTCGCACCCTAAGCGGGAGAAATTATAAAATTATATTCTGTCTAATTTTATAATATTTTATTGTATAAATATCAGTTATTTATTTAAATAAATTTTATATAAAATTTGTATAAATAAATACAAGTTTTGCATAAACAAATAGCTAATATTCATAAAAAAGAATAAGACTTGGAGCACCCTCTAATCATACATAACAGCAATTCCCAAAAGATACATCTTTTTTTGTTGCTTCAAAACAATTATAAACTAAGCAAAAACAGTAAGTTCAAGAGGGTCTTCAACTATTGGAATTCTTTAACGGCAGTCTGAAAACTTTCAAATTGAATTTATTGACAAATTTGATTCAATTATATTTGTAGACTTGAATTAAATCCGATTTATACTGTTCAGACTAACTTTATAAATATTATAATTGAATTCAATTACATTATTTAGAATACAATAAAAATGAATTAAACTATTTTATATGACTTTTTTTTATCCTTAACTAAAAATAGTGTATAATCAATGTATGTATATTTTATAGTAATTTGTATATTTATGATGTGTAAATTTGGAAAAAAAATTTAATATTTTTTTAAAAAATTAACTCTTCAATTTAAAATTCAATTCACGTCATTTGAACTACGTAATTGAATCTCACTTTCTTTATGAATTCAATTCATATCATTTGAATTGTGAATTGAATTTATAAAAAAAATGAGATTTAATTACGTAGTTTAATTCAAGTTACCTCCTTTTTTAACATTCCAAACATATGAATTGAATTCAATTATATAAAATTAATAAATTGAATCAAATTCATTGATTTCCTGACGGCCAATAAGTTGAATTATTACAAATTTACTTATACGCATCCTTTCTCTCACAAATAACAATATGCGTCTCAACATATCAAAACTTTTTCTTCTAAAACCTCTCTCTGTCACTCCAACAAAAACGAATAACGTGCTCTAAAAGATTACACATACATGCCTATGGCTACAATCAAAAACTTATACCTCAAAAGCTCTGCAAGCTAAGAACATTCTTCCACTAGTTCATCAACCAAAGAATCCTCAATTTCTCTACCAATGACCTCAACTTCATCCACCAATACCAACCATCGGTCTTCCGTTCCGAAAAACTTCAAACATTCATCGCCTGCTTGCTTTTCCTGGCTCACCAATGACTTCCACAACTCATCTTCATTAACCTCCTGACCATGCACAACATTGAACCTTCTCGCTACTGGTATTGTCCATCTTAGAAGGCCACCTGATGGCTCTAAAATTTCCTTCAGCACCGAATTTATGCGATCAAAAAGAAGCCTCCTTTCTGATCTGTTCCAAGATATCTGCCCACCATACTTCTTCTCCAATGTCTCAAAGCTTGTATAGCTTATTGGACATTCTTCACACCGGTACGAGTCGAAGCCTATATGGAGGTCTTCACTGTGAAAACCTGCCTCAGTTAACACATCTACCAGGTAGGAGAAATCCCTACACTCTTCAGCTTTGAATGATCTCATCATGTCCTCATTTTCTCCGGAGTCACCAATTGACCCTTCCCCAGTCTCTGCATCACTAGACACTGCCATTCCAGATTCTTCAGAGTATGAATCTGATGCCTCGGAGTTCAGAAGTTCAAGTTGCATGTTTAAATCTAGAAGAAGATAATGATAATTAGTTCAATGGCCCTAAAGGCAAATTAAAATATAAAGGAAGTGGACATAAACCTGCGTCTGCTCACTCACTTGGCAAAGAAGCAAAATTGACACTTCTTAAACAGTCAGAAGAAGACAAAGGATCATTCTTGCAAAATGGATCCAGTACTGAAACTGGACTAGGATAGCGAGACTCCTCCAAGCCCATACGAGATTCAGGGTCCGTGCCTGACCATTGTGAATTAGCACAATCTTCTTCAAAAGCGCCTTTGGATACATCCTGCAATATTCTCAAAGAGCCCTCAGTGGTAAGACTAAATATCAGGTCCGACTTATAAAATAACTAGCAAGTCTGTCCGCTGACTATAAATCTAGCTAAGAATCTAACAAAAAACTTATTACAAGAGCAAAAAACAAAAGATATTTAGAATACCGGAAGAACTTAGGAAGCATATTCACAATAACCTTGATTAAAGATAGGTTCAACTTGTAAAAGATCATTCTAGTTGAATTGTCTACATAACTGCAAGGTGAATAGTTAATGCTTTGGTTTACCCACAGCCTTTCAAGGAAACATCGTAGATTCTCTATCAGGATTGTTCATCATGAATGGTAGAAACTAGAAAGGGTTAGTTTTATACATATATATACATGACAAAGCATCACATCATTTGATACAGTACAATTTTCTTGAGAATGTAATAGAGCTTGCCCGGAAGGTTTCAGTGCACAGGCATCCTGGAGCATCCATTTTAATGTGTTAATGATAACTTGCTACATGATTGATCTTCTTAAACTATTTTGAAGTATTAACTGCTTCGTATAAGAAAGATGCCAACTAACCTGATGAACTGATTTCTCTGAGGCACAAGAAGAAGAATATCCATCCTTTACCAAAATCGTGCACCTGTTCAATTCCAAGTGCCTGTCCTCATCATGTATCAACCTTCTGGCTTTGTCCTTTAAAAATCTGGACTTCGGCCTGGTGATTAACATGCCATTATTAGTTCTTTTCCTCTCTTTAACTTCAAGACAAACATTTCTGTTTCCAGAAACAAGAATCTCCTCATGCCTCCAAAGACCTAAACAAGAAACTTGAGGAGAACTAGTCGGATATGATAAATTTCTAGGGGCATTCTCTGCTTTTCCTGGGTTTGGTTTCTGAAGAACTTTCCTGCTAGCCGGGACGCAGGAACCATAACTTTGCACGGATTCTGATCTTAAAAGCTGTCTTCTGGGAAGGCCATTAACCATACTATAAACATTCTCTTGACTGTCAGCATTGAGATTCTCGTTCATACATTTCCTGCATATGCAGCCATGTCCACATCCAGAAGTAAATGATAAACTGAAATCCTTACCCCCTAATTGAAGGCAAAAATGATCCTCCGCTGGGTCATTGATTTTGTCCTTAACCAAATAATCCAGTTTCCAGGGATATTTTCCTGTCATTGAATCAGGAACTTCTGATGCATCAGAACATTTAAGCGGAATTTGAAGGTTTTTATCTTCTGAAACTCCTGTTGACTTCAGCCCTGATGACTTCAGCTTTACTTTCTTCCTCCCACTTGACTTGCCATGACGTTTGTCTCTCTTCAATGTTTCTAATACTTGAAAGACATAGTTGGGTTCTTCATACTTCTCCATGCTCAAACTAGATGGATAATCTTCTGGGAATTTTTCTCTTACACCAATAGAAGCAACTCTTCTCAGGTAATTCTCAGATAGCACTCTTGGTTTCTTTTGAGCAGGTTGTTGGTATGGCACTTCATCAATACCCATTAACCTTGCAATAACACTAGAAGCAGGATTTCTATTCGACATTTCTGACATAATTTCATCCATTCAACTAATCAATCTCTAACTCAACCACTTTTCAGAGAATACGCGGATGCACCTGCACCAAATCAAAGATATCAAGATGAAAACAGTTGGCACATGTAACAACATTCTTCAGAGGCTTTCCCTTCTATCTTCCTCTCTGCAAATTACATGATAGTAGAACAACCTCCTAGTGGACAGGCAATCATAAGCTAACTACGGTATTTTACATACACTGCTCTGACCAACAAATTTGAGCCTGAATATCTGGATCATTTACACCCATCTTTCAGGTTATTTCACATGTTTATTCGTATGAAAGATAGTAATATTCACAAAGCATAGAAAAAAATGTAAAGAAACAAAACAGTACACAAAAGAAAGGTTGTCGTTTCAAAAGCACCTGAATCTAACGTGGAAACCTAGACTATAATGATCATCTTTTTTTTAGTGGGAACAAGAAATAAGTAATCTTTTCTTAACATAGGCGTGGAGGGCCAACTTTTCCCATGGTAAATTGTAAAAGAAAAGACATTGGACAGCCATCAAAACTCAGGAACCAAAAACTAGATTATGGAAATACCAAAGTAATTAAGTTTCTTGCAATCAATTGCAATCAATATGCATAAAACAAAATCATTAAAGCAGCCTTTCTCAGCTAGCAAAACACAGAAAGCTATGAGGGGAAGGCATAATATCTATACTCATTCCTTGCGTGCAGCAACCAAACGGTGGTAAAAAGTCCACAAAATCGCATAAACATCTTATCACAGCAACAAGAGAGACAACTAAAACAACAATCACTTCACAACCAAATCAAAACCCAACAAGTAATCCTTACGTTCCAATAGAAAACAGAAAGAAAAGAATAAGAAATGCTCACTTCTACTCAAGTCACAATTCAAAAAGTTAAAACCCAACCAAATCATTGAAACCCAATAAAGGAAACACCCAGTTATCCCACCAGCAAGAGAAAGAGAAACACCTACCCTCTTTAAAGAGACCTTTGAATATCGACGACTCAATTTGATCATTCCATGGGAAAAACAGGTTCTGAAACAGAATCGCTCCCTCCCCTTTTCGTATCTTTCAAAAACGCACTCTTATATCTTGAATCACAGGGCAACCAAGAAACAGACAAGTTCCAGGAACACACCAAACAAGAAAAACAGAGGAGTCCAAAACTTTTAGCATATGAAACTTCAAGCTCTTGACTATTGAGGAGTACAAAAGAATTGGAATTTGGGTTTTCTTAGCTAAGGAAAATGGATTAAAGTAAACTAGGAATGATGCAAGAAAAATGGGGCTTCAAGATGATGTGCAAGATTAGCGGATCTTTCATTAGTAGTTTCAACATAGAGTTGGTTCGTTTTTTGTCGATTGGCCATGTCGTTTTCGCGGGTTAAAATGAAGATTTTTGCCAATTCCACTACAGCTTGCCTCGTGCTTGTATGCTGTGGGCCTCACAGAAGCGGAGTGGATTTAGAAGCTTTAGTTGTGGAGATAGAGAATGTGTTGTGACGTGAAACATTGGAAGGCGCCAGGAAATGGGAAGAGACGTGATTGGTCAACGTTGGCAAAATGGCGGCGTATGATGAATCGTGTTTTCTTTAGGGTTCTGTGGATCCGAACAAGGTTTGGCAAAGAAGCCCAACTCCGGCTCAACCCAATTCTATTAACCAGCCCAATTCGGATTGATTTGGGATTTGAATCAATTTTGGACTCAGGTTATTCGATCCGGCCCATTATGTCATAAAATTCGGCCTTATTGAACTTCAAGATGAAGCCTTATTAAGCTAAAATTTTCAATTTGGACTCAAGCATGAAGAAACCTAGTCCGGTCTAGCCCACTGTTATCCTTACCGTTAGTTCAAAAAAGTTTTAAAATACATATTTAATTTATTAATTTTGAATCATTTTAATTTTAATTTTAAATTTTTTTAATACTTGATTTAGAATATCTAAATTTAGGATAATTATGTTAAATTAAATTTGGTATAGTAACATCTATCTTTATGATTCATGTACTTCCAAATACGGCTTATCCTAAATTCCATTCAATTCTTTTTAAGGTCCAGGAAAGTATAACATTCTTGCTCCGAACTTTTCTGAAATTCATTTGGAGAGATATATACATTTAGGTCAGAGATTCATTCTGTTATGCATTTGCACCATTTTGCACTGCAGTGATTCAAACGTATTCCCATCTTTTGTCAAAGTTTTGAAGAGCAAAGATCCAAATGAAACAGGCTCTGCTTGCAGTCTTAAGGCACATGTATAATATGATCTAACTAGAAAAATTCAATTCATAAAGGATTTGATCTTGATATGCTATATAGATAAAAAAAAAACAGGGTCCTTTCATTGCTGGGAAAAGGATCAGTGCTTCTGACTGGAGCTTGGCACCAAAGCTTTACCATCTTCAGATTGCTTTGGGTCATTTTAAGAAGTGGACTGTTCCTGAAAGCTTTACTCGTGTTCACAACTGCATGAAGGTATGTTTTGCTGCTTCTGCTACTTCATAACTACAATGAGGACATGATTCAGTTGTGCACTTGCAATCTAATGTCTGTACTTGTGTTCCTTTTGTGCGCTATCAATGGTGAATTCTTCCAATCATGGCGGCAGACGCCATTTTCTCGGGAATCTTTTGAGAAAACAAAAGCCGCAAAAGAACACGTAATTGCTGGATGGGAGCCTAAGGTTAATGCACGAAGGAGATTTAAGCTTTTAGAACTTTTAATTCTTTTGAGTTTTTTATGAATGTGGTGCACAAGTTGAAGAAAAGGTATGTAATCCAGTGCTTTAGAGCTATGACTTGTGTGTTAAATAAAAGGTACAAAATTCTGGTCATAGACCACTTTTCTTTTGGTTCTAAGCTGATTTGATAAAGGCTAGGTAAGTCTTTCTATAAATCCTTGCAGATATTTTGTACTTGAAACATTAAGTTGTTCTTGAACATGGGATGATAACGGGTCAGGTTGAATTTGGAATGAATCCAATCAAATCCTAGATAAGGACTTGACTTTGAATTCGTGTGGATCTGCTCATAGACATATATGTATGATATTTTAGATAGGATGCCTTCCAAGGTAAGGGATATAATTACTCAAATATACCTCCGCGCTCTAGAAGCCCACACTCCCTAAGTGGTAATTGCATTATGGATTGAAAGGTGGTTCCATTTCTAAATTATGTTTTTGGAATTCGAACTTGCGACATTGGACAAATCCAGGCCGTTAATTGATGACTCTAATACTACTTTGCTACCCCATAAGACCTTACAAGATAACGGATACAATTACCCAAATATACTTTAATTCCAATCCAAACTCAACCTTTTATTTCAAAATTTAATTGTTTGATTTACTAACTCATAGTCTAATAGTTACCAAAGTTGTACTAAAGACATGAAATTAAGAATTCCTATTCCACCGTGAAAGCCATGGAGGGAAAAGACCAAAAGTTAAAGAAATTCAAGACGGTAAGAATTAAAAGAACATAATTCAAAGTTTAAGGTCTTGTGTCTGGTTTAACTTAACAGCACTGTTTTAAAAATCATATCGGACCGGTCGGTTCGACCAATGATCGGTTGGCTATTCGGTCCGGTTCACTCTTAAAAATCGGTTTTTAATTGAATCAATAGGAACCAGTCAATTGACCGGT
>JANZLD010000003.1:66062865-66074469 GCA_026413575.1 Erythroxylum carthagenense
ATATTATTAATATTATATATAATTAAATATAATTATTGCATAATTATAACATCACACCGGTTCGACCGGTGGTTGAACCGGTCGAACCAGTGATCAGTAAAGCCTCCAATTCGATGTCCAATCCAAGTTTCAAAACACTGCTTAATAGTAATGATAATACACAGCATTACCATTAAGGAACAACAAATGATAAGATTGACCTAGCATTAGGAATGGCAAATTGATCTTAGATTGAACTAGATCTTATTTAGCTTCTATTTGGTTAGGCTTATATCTTAGAGCTTTTGTGAGTTTAGTTTTTTTTTTGGTAGATATTTTTTTAGAAGGACTTTTCTAAGAAGTCAGTTGCCTATTTGACAATCATTTTAAAAAGAGATTTTTTGAAAGAGATTCATATAATAGACTGCTTGACAACATAAAAATAAAAAACATTTTTGATTTTAGCTATATTTTATTTTGTAATAAAAATTATTTATGTATATAAAAATTATTTAAAATATATTGAACAATATGCAAAATACAATATATTAATTATTATATAATTTTAAACCATATGAAACATGAATGAAAACATATCTAACCAAATCTTTTATATGGATATATAACATAAATAAACTAATATAAAAAATACATATTAAAATATATAAAAAAGTCAAATAATATTATATAAATCTCAAAATAAATATTCAAATTTAGTAAACAATTATATATATAATAAACGAGAAGATGCGTTTGTAGGTATTGTGATAATTATGTGTAAAACATAAGAACAAAAGAGACTAAAAAATATATTCATTAATTAATCTAAAAAATCTACTCGAAAAAGTTATTTAAGAGGTTTTTTTTGAAAAACTCCAAATTTAAGCTTTTTTAAAATACTCTATTTTGATTGACAAAAAAACCATATCTATTAAAAAAGAACTTTTTAATTTTATAACTAAACACTCATATTTTCTAGAGAAAATTTTGGTGACGAAAAAAAGTAATTGTTTTTCTAGATATAAGGGTCTCACTTGATTTGAAATATTTTTTTATATAATTAATTCAAAATTTATAATTTTAATAAATGAATTCAGACTTGTACGCGTTGAACTTTAGTCAACTTTGGATTGAGAAAGTCCAAATTTGATCTAATAAATCAGCGTAGACTTTTCAAGTACATTCCAAGTTAAAAAAAGTCTTGAGCCCAAACTTGTCTATTCCGGTTCAACGTGCTCGGGCCTTAAGAGGTCCCAGGCCATATCTGATTCCCAGAATGGTTTCATGGTGTGAATGACATGAAGCTGCGGGCATGCATGGGGACCAGAAAAATGGTGATATACAGTACGATGCCATTCCGCAACAGAAACATGTGCATATCAATTTGGTTCGTGTAGATCTTTTTTTATCTTCTCCACTAGATCCTTAGATCTTTTTCATTGCACATCGGGTAAGGTTAGGCATGACTCAGTACGACCAGAATTCAACAGATATACTGAACAATTATAATAAAGAATTAACAAAATATAAACAAAGAATGATAAATTAAAAGGATGGTAAATAATAGTTTTTAAAATACGAAAATTAAAATTAAAATATTAAATAAGAGAAAGTTTCAATATAATTAATTTTATAATTATACTAAGGTTTAATTATCATATTTAACAGCTACACTTTAGTTACACCAAGAGTAGAGTATAGACCATATAAAACATAAAATGAAATGTAATTCTCAATATTTCTCCATCATCATCATCATGATGCAGAAAACAGGGATGTATTGTAGAAAGCAAGCATGAAAATAGTATCATCATGGTGTCAACCCAGCTTCAGGAAATACCCCATTATCATCAACAAATATACACATTAAACACAGGACATAGCTCAGTATTCTTATCTAGTGGAAAGTACAAGGTTAGACTATTGACAAGGTTGTTTGATTCTTAAACAGACCATCCAATAGCCGGCTGAATGACGAATGACTAGACTCTGTCCACTTCCTTGGAAGCCATAATAACATAATATACCTAGCCACGAATGTCTCACCATTCCTAGTTTGCAAGTTATTTTTATTAAGTAACTTGCAATACTTGATCAACCATAAATCAACTTTGCATGTAGTTAATAGATTGAAGGCAGACCTTGATGAGAACTGATGAGAAAGAATGTCGCGGACATGAGGGGGATGACGGGAGACGGTAACTAGACTGAATGAGACTGAGCGTGCTCAGGTTTGTGGGTGTACTCATAATCAAGATGAACAAATGCACGCTCAATATCTGGCAATTGCTCGAGCTTTTCCTGCAGGGACTCACCAATGTCATGAGCCTCATGCAAGGTCATGCTTGCAGGCAGGACTATGTCAACCTCAACGAAATAATGAGATCCAAAGGTGTAAGCCCGGACAGTATCAATGTGTCTAATGGCCTTGTGATGATTCCAACAAAGGTAGGTGAGCTTTTGAAGATAATCTGGAGTAGCTGACTTTCCAACAAGTGAATCAACATTCTCCAATACGGTTCTTGACCATGTCCATATTGTGTACAATGCCAGCTGCAGCATCATCAAAATATCATATCGTTAAAGATATAAATAAACGAGTTATGATAAAGGAATCTATAGTGGTCATTTTACTTGTATTGAACTTTTCAAATCTAATAATTTAAGGGCTTTAAAGTCCCAATAATGGTCTGTTTCATACTATTTTTAACTCCAAATCCAAGATGCAAACAGATTAAAACCGTATCGTGCCTTGGAAAAAGAGTTAAACTCAAACCTCTCTATACACGACTAGTATACGTATTTTAATGGCAATTTCAAGTGTAATGAATTGGGATGTATAAAAGAAAGTGCAAGCCAAAAGAAGTACAGATTTTTCTCACAATTATAGCTCCGACAGGGTCAACCCAGTCTTTAATGTACTTGGCAAGGAGTGCAGCAACAAGGCCAATCATGTTTGTGACAACATCAAAAAAGTGATCCAGGGCGTAAGCCTTCACAATCTCATTCTTAAACAAGCGGCAATAAATCATCAGGAGAAGCTTCACAATTGTCACTGAGAGCATAATACCCACAACCCATTCCTCCTGCTCTTTGGTAAGATCAAATGTACTGTTCTGAAAGAACATTAAATGAAATGAAATAGATGGTTAAATGCATTCCTTATTTCCTGTCTTTTCAATAAAACTGGGAATTGGTTAGGGCCCACTTACCTCAAAAATCAATGTTCTAATTGATTCCCATATTATCTCCAATCCCAGAGTTGCCATAATACAGGCAAAAACAAGGATTCCCTGAACAGGATTCACAAATAATGAGAACGAACACACACATTTTATGAATTACAATTATAAAACCATCAAGAAGGGGAAATTATGATTTAAACAAGGCAAACATGTGCCAGGGAAAGAGAACAGTATTGAACAACATTAATAAACAAGTGATACAGTATACACAGACAGGTGGAAAGGGCATTCATCTGTACATATGTATGTGAATTTGGAAAAAGCACATGAAACAAGCAACTACAGTGAGCGCCAGCAAGGGGTGCACTCTGCAATTACCTAATGTTACTTTCCTATGAAAAGAAAATTAGAGACAACCAATAAATAGCTGTATAGATGATTTCAGCTAGATAGTTTAATCACGTTCAAACAGATTAAAGAAATGTGAACCCAGAAATGATAATCACAGAAAAGAATATCAAGATATACTATTAAAGAACTACGGGGAAGCATCAACTTTTCTTATTGGAATAGAATGAGACATTCCACAAGTTAACAGCACATAAATCAGAAAGCATAATTCATCCTATTCCAAAGCTCATGCGAACAGGATATTTCATCAGAGTTCCAGAACGTCCATGTGATATGACCGTAAGGCTATGTGATGAGTGTGACAATGCAAGAAAATGGAGAGAGACAACAAAAGATGCAGGATCTCCTGATATGCGCACCATATATTCCACTGAGTGGACACGCAGATGATGGAATATATCGCAGAAAGACAAAAGGAGGACAAAAAGAAATTCTACAACTTAGCATAAATAATCAAAGAGAATATAATAATTCTTATAATCCAAAAAAAACACAAATATAGAAAAAGTACTGACCAAAGGCTGCATTCGCCTCTTCCCAATAGGGTACTGATATGGATTTGGTGTTTTCATGGAGAAAGCAGTAAACCACAGGATGAGTCCAGACACCAGATCAAGAAAAGAGTCAAAAGTAGATGCAATGATGGCTAGTGAACCACTTCTGATGGATGCATAAACCTTGGCAGCAAAAAGAACCATATTGGCCAAATTTGATATTCTAATAGCAAAGTTCTCACTTCTAACCAACTTGTCTTGCTCTTCCTGCAACCACAACAATTGATGTCACGATTTAAAATGTGGAGCATGCTCTAATTCAATATAAAACAGAACAGATGTAGAGGTAAATAAACCTTTGAAATTCCAGGAATAAAACCCCGATCTGCTAAAGCATCCATTTCACTGAACCCTTCAAGCATTTCCACCTGCTGCTGATAGTACTCAGCCACATTATCTTCAGAACCTAGCACCGACGGATATTAACACTATATCGAATATAAAATGATCTAAACTTCAAAACAAATTTCTGAATCGCGTCAATACCCAGAAAGGAAACAAGCACGGGGCATTCATTCAAATAGCTCTCCCTCATCCCCAACCTAATAAAACTCGTTTATCTGTCAGCATACCTAATTAGCCATACCACAAAATGCTACGCCATAAGACCAATCCAAGCCACATAAAGGTTACTCAAAACTTTTGGTTTAAAACTTTCATGCTAAATCTAAGCTCTCTCGATTTACAAGCACACACATCAAAAGGCGCAGCCTTTTATCAGTACTAGAACTAAGTCGCACTTCAGTAACAATCTTTAAGCGATCAAAACCCCTCAAACCAGTCTAGATATCTAAAACAAATTTTACTAATAAATCCATTCCTTCGAAACCATCCATCAGAAGCACGAAATGATCCAACAAAAACAGAAAAAGTAAAATACGCTTTCCTATTTCAGAAAAAACAAGCCGCCGCCGCCAATAAATACCGAACATAAACATACACACACACACACACACAGAGAAAAGTAATTCCGATTATCGTACATGTCTGTCTCAACTGTTAACACCATTCGCAGAAAACCAAGAGTCAGATACTACACGCACTTTCAACATAACCAAAATACAAATTCAACCAAAACAAAACAAACTGAAGATCCTCTTGTCTTTTTTACACTACAAAACAATAAGAAATCACCTGAAACACCGAGGCAATCATGGAGGCCACGGGAGGGCTTCTTGTCCTGGCACTCTGACGACAACTGATAACCGTCGAAGTTCAAACGCCACGAGTTGTCGGCATTGTCGTTGACCGAAAGAAGTGCAAGGTCCTCGTCCTTGTCATGGGTGACCGGATCCACCATTTTCCGGCCAACGAGAGTGTAACCGCCCGGATTCGAGGAGGCAACGAAGTACCTTTGAATCACAAACACTTTTTACTTGGGGAGAGACAGCGTATGTAGAGACGGCAGTGTAGAGAGCGTGAGAGGTTTGGAAAAAAAAAGTTACCAAGTACGGTTACTGCTTTATATATCAAGTCGTGTCTTATACTCTTATGTTATTTTCGGATTTTTAATTTTTATTATAAATAAATTTTAAATAAATAAATAAAAATAAATTCACGTGTTTTTCTGTTGTTGGTTGGAACGTTTAGCGTGTGGTTGGAGGCGGGAAGGTGTTGGGTTTTCGTGTGGGATTTGAGTACACGTGTACGAGTGAGATCTTATCCTTGCTCCTGTGGCAATTATTTGGGAAGTTGGTGGGACCCGCTTGATTCGTTTCGTTGATTCATGACCTATATGGCCACGATGAAGGTCGCACCTTGTAGGATAATCATTATGTTTTTTAAATTAGTAGGAGTATTTGTTAGTGTTTACTGTTGAGAAGACAACAGTCGAACATTTTAAGTGTACGTCATTTTGTAATTGTAATTTCCAATAAAACAAAGAAATATTGCTTTTTCTATTTCATATCTGATTTTTTTATTGAAGTCAATCAGTAGCTGTCGTTATTTTTCTAATGATGTCCATCCTTAAACTCAAAAGGCCGAATCGTTGTACCCAAGTATTTCCACATTTGGATTTATCATAGTAACGAGGAAGTAAATTACGGTTTAATCTCACTTAGTTTATTAAAAAGATAACTTAGAGTTAGTGCGCACAAGGAAGTATCACATTAGATGAACTTTCATACTATTATTATCGGAACTCGAACATGAGATATTACACTCAATTTCCTTGTAAGCTACTCAAATTGGAGCATTGGTGTTTAAGTTTAAGGGATGACAATGATGGTTTTATAGCATTATATTATATTTCAATGTTTTTAACGAGTATGAAAAGAGTTGAATATGTGATAAATCTAGACGTAAATAATTTAAACTCAATTTTAATTAAAAATATTATTTTATATGTTTAAATTTTTTTAAATTTGAAAATTTTGACCTATTGTTAAATCTATTATATGCTCATATCTCGAAGGAATCCTTATAGCTTGAAAGTGTTGTATTTTTAGTGCATTCACAAAAATCTTATTTATAACGAAACGTCCACTTGACAATAGAAATTTATACTACTAAAATTGATAAAAATAATCAAATAATATAAAAATAAGACTATAGTTAAAAAAAAAGTGAGTAATTGATTGGGGTGAATGTTTAAGATTCTATATTTATATTTTATAATTAAGATTTGTTGATTATATAAATTTAGAGGGCAAACCTTAAAACAACAAGTATAATTAACCATTTGTGACTAGAATGTCATAAGTTCGAGTCACGAAAATATAAAAATTCCTGTGCGTTAGAGCCCGTTAACTTTGACTTTGATTTTATGAATTTAATTTGTAACTAGTGTGTATTTAAGTGATTGTGTATAATTATTATGCATTTCAAGGATTTATCCAAGATAAATTCAAATGATAGAATTTAATATGAGACTCAATTACTTATATTAGAAAATTTGTAAAAATTAATTGGTAATTTCATAATTTAGTAATCATTTCCAAAATTATAAAAACGTAATGCATGATGGTATTCATGATTTATTTTATATAAAGTCTATCAACTTTAATAGTTTATTCTACCAATCACTCATAATTTTATAATTTTATAAATACTAAATGTGATAAATATGTAACACGTGATAATAATTAGTATTATGCTTATTAACACATAAGTCGATCATTTATACTTTAAATATATAATGAGTTCAAATTTATAAATATGTAACGATTGTTACTTACTATTACACATGTTTAGGATTTATTTAACATAAATCTTGATGATTGATCCTACAAACTCTTTAAAGAGTGAATTGAATTCTATTGCAGCTGTTTGGAAACACAAAAATATGATTTAATTTAATTCATGCATGTAATTGAAATCCATTCTCTTTATAAATTGAATTCATTCCTCAAAGTATCGGAATTGAATTCATGCAAGTGATTGACTGACTTGCATGAATGCAACAAGAATATGAAAATTTCTCACTCATTTTTGCCTGATAAATGATATTTATATATGATTAATAACCAGATTATTTTTCCTTTATTTTTTATATTTGAAAATTGTGATTTTACATTAATTATGAAATTATTATTATAAATTTAGAGAAATATGAGATTTTGTTAAAAATAAAGAATAAATCGTGAAATTTTTGATCAAATTGTATCAATTTATGCACTATATCTTTTTTAATTTTATAATAATAATAAAAATTTTTCATATTTTTTAATCAAGGGTAAAATTATATGAAATAATTGAATTCATTGTAATTGTGTTTTTAACAGTGTAATTGAATTTAACTCCAATATTACTATATTTATTCTAAATGGTATAAATTAAATTCAATTTAGTCTTATTAATATAATTAAATATAATTTACTAATAAATTTAATTGAAAATTTTCAAACATCTTGTAAGTTATAATTTTATATTTTAGTAAAAATCTTAAAACTTATGGATGCGTAACACGCAAATGAGAACAAAGATAAATGATTCCTTTGTTAGGAGGAAGTAGGTCGAGAATGACTATGAGATAAGCGTCCGGAGCGAGCATTTGTGCCTGTCGTCTGAATCAAGCGAAAGTGACCGAATCAAAGAGACAAGACACTAGTGGCCGCCGTGGTGGGTGGCTCTATTCTTGCAGTTGTAGATTACAATAGATAAACCCAAGACATAAAAAGAGACAACGTTAGTTCATTATCGCTCGGTTTAATAATGACAGTTGACGATGATACAATCCAAAAAAAAACCAAAAGACAAAAAGGAGTTGCCAATTTGGACTGTTTGACATGAGTTGTCGATTTTGAGGAATTTCCACAGAATCAGCTTATTTCTCAGCTATCCTAATCATGCAACACAACTTTCACTAAGGCAAAAATGGAATGTGGGCACAAGGTATAGGGACAGCGTATCCCAGGTACAACTAACTAATAGATAAAATTACAATATATCAGATATGAAGATATCTATGACACCTCAGGCTCTAAATCGCCAACAGCTTGGACTGAGTCGACTTGTGAACCATGGGACTTGATTTCCTTCGCACCTCCCCACGAGCTCACTGGGAGTGACCGAATGCTGAGATTGAACCAATGACAAGAGACCCTTGCTTAGTATATCTTTGACTTGGTGCTTTGTAGGGACATACTCCGTTCCAGTTTTTCTCGAACGACATGACAAGCAACTTTGATATGCTTGGAATTAGGGACGGAACCATGTTATAAGAGAGGGGCCATGGCTTCCTTTTTTAAATATTTTTTTAAAAAATTATTTATATTATTAAAATTATAAATATAAATGGCCTCTTTTAAAAAAAATTCTTATCTTCTCTTCTCTTCTCTTCATTGGCCATCGGCTCCTCCTTAGAGTTGAGTCTGACTCTATCCTCCTTAGAATGATTATGAAAAACAGGATTAACAGTCATATAAGTGGTGGACAAGTTCTCACATAAAAGGAGAGGTGGCTGAGACAAAGAAACACCGAGTTCTCAGAGAAGTTGTTCAACCCAAATTATCTCCGTAGTAGCAGATGCAAGCCCAGGATATTCGACTTTCGTTGATGACTTTGCAACAACATGTTGTTTTCTAGATGACCAACTAATGAGATTCCCTCCAGAGAAAACACAATAACTATGTGTAGGGTGACAATTATCTAGGTCCTCTGCCTAACTAACGTCTGAATAAGCCACCAAGGAACGTGAAGCTGAGCTACGTAACTATAGTCCTTGACGCATGGGTCCTTTTAAATACCGCAAGGCTCCGATTGGATTTAAATAATACCAGCCGATACTATTAAAAACAGACCGGTACCAATATCTATTTAAACCTAATATAACTCATTATTTATTTCGTACCAATTTTGGCCTGGTATGTACTGGTATTTATAACACTGTCTTCAACTATTTTTACTGTTCTTCTGTTAGTAAGATTTTGAATTTTTTTCTCGGAAGTTTCAATCGACAATCTTCAAGTTTATATTTTTCCTTATTTAATGATTTCGATTTTTATTCAATTTGTAGGGATATAATTGGAAACACAAGTCAAAATTAAGTTACATTCTATGAAATACTGTTGCATACCAAATACTATAATAAGTATCCATCCAACTTTCTTATTAGAATTCTTGTAAGTATTCAAACATGTGAATATCTTTTCTTTCTTTTGATTTATTTTCCAATGAATCGTATTTCAAATTCACTTTACTTTTCTGCCAACTAAACGAGATCCAAGATCTGTTCAACTGTTTGCCATTGGAAAACAGTGGGTGAGTGCATATACTAACAAACTCGGTTAACAGAATAAGATATTTTTGGTCAAGTAATAGTGGCATATTGCAATGCACCAACAACACTTCTGTAGAGATGTGGATCATGAAATGCTTGTCCTGAGGAAGATAAACGCATGGATGCTTCTACAGGAGTAGAAGCTGGTTTAGTACCAACCACGTGAAGACGTTCCAGAAGGTCAACAATATACTTGGCTTAAGAGAGAAGCATGCCATGTTTGTCCCTATGTACCTCAATACCCAAAAAATAAATCAACTTACCCAGATATTTCAAGGCAAAGGTAGCATTAAGATCTTCCATAAAAGCTTGGATAAAACTTCCATTATTTCCCGTAAGAACTAAATCATCAACATAAACTAACAAATATATGATAGAGTTATTGTGACGTCTCACAAATAAAGAATAATCTGAATAGCATACTGTAAAGCTATAGTCAAGTAAAAAGGACTTGAGTTTAGTGAACCATGCATGCGAAGCCTGTTTAAGTCCACACAGTGCTCTGCAAAGATGACAAACATGATCAGGGAGCTTAGGATCTTTGTATCCTAGTGGTTGAGACGTATATATAAATTCATTCAAATCCTTATGCAAGAAGGCATTATTTATATCAAGTTGTTGAATAGACCAATCATTTGAAACAACAAAAGCCAAAACTAAACATACTATAGTTAGCTTAACTACCGGACTGAAAGTATCAAAGAATTCAACATCAGGTTTATGTGTGACTCCCCTAACAACCAAATGAGCTTTACAACGCTCTATAGTGCCAGCCACACATTGCTTAACCTTGTAAACCCACTTACAGTCAATAATGTTGGCATCGAGAGGAGGAGGCACGAGATTACAGGTTCTGTTGGAGATAAGAGCTTGATTGATATTCTTTATCCATAGCCTCTCGCCTTCAGGATAGCGAGCTGCTTGTTTGTAGGTGGTGGGCTCAAAGAATGCAAGGCTGGAATTTTGGGAGAGGATGTTTGGTGATCATGAAGGCCTTAAGTTTGAGGTTATTAGTGCTGGCTCTTGTCACCATAGAGTTAGTGTATGTAGCAATGGGTCGTAAATAACTCAAAATTGATGGGTGTGGTGGAGAGGAAGCGTCACGAACTGGTTCACTACGTTCCCGCATAAGAAATATCCAAATAAATTTGGTGCAATCATCAAAAAATTCAACAAAATAATGATATCCGTTGATAGAAGTGATAAGAGCTAGTCCCTAAACATCACTATGAACTAATTCAAAAGGACTTTGAGAAGGAATATGAGTAGAAGACAAGTGCAATATATGATTTTTGTCCAATTGACAAGGATCACACATGGAGTTCTCTTTATTCCAAACACAAGATAACTAAAATTTGGAAATTGCTTTCCTAACAATCTTGTCATTAGGATGTCTTAGGCGATTATGCCGATCAGAGACAGTGGTACATTCACCAACAAAGATAGAAGGAAAGGTAGTGGAACTATGGATAGCATGTGGTGATGATCTAGAGGAGACTGGCACAATGTAGGGATGACAATGGGTAGGGTTCGGTTCGGGTTTAACTTAACCCATATCCATATCCATTTTTTATGACTTGCCTATATCCATATCCATTGATTTTTACGATTTACTACCCATATCTAAATCCATTGGATTATTTGAGTTTTTGAATATCCATCGGGTTGTATAGCATATAAAAATATAACTTCTAAATTGAAAATATGGAGAGCAAATTTTTGCGAACGCTCTAAATCAAAATTAACTTAATAA
>JANZLD010000003.1:66074569-66098962 GCA_026413575.1 Erythroxylum carthagenense
GGATTACACCAAGTCACCAACGTATGGGTATGACGGTATGTCCTCTCCTCTCTTAGCTATCGCAAATAAGGTATGATGTGAACTAAGGTATAGCTCGGCAACAGCCAACAGGTATAGCTTGGCACAAATATTGTAAGACAAGACAGTGGCAGCGTTGGAACGTTTGACGACAGCAGCAGCGGCAAGTTGAGTGACAGTGCGTGTGCTTGAGAGTTGAGATTGTTAGGTGCTCAAGTTGAGTGCTCAAGACGACAGCTAGTGCTCAAGTTGAGAGAGACAGCGGCAGCGGCAAGTTGAGTGACAGTGCGTTGGAACGTTTGACGACAGCGACAGCGGGGCTAGTTGGAACATTTGAGGTCGTTGAACTGTGTCTATAAAGGAACTTGGAACGTCACTACGTCAGTCGATTATTTTGGAATAAGATTGTTAGGTTTTGTATCTAATTGATAATTATATATGTACCAATTAATGTTGCTATTTGAAACTTCAGTAATTAGTAATTACGCAATAGTAGTAAATTATATAAGAGTAAAGTGAAATATTATATATGTATTGAAAAAAAAGTTAATAAAAATGGATCGGGTATGGGTATCCATCGGTTTGGGTTATTACTAGACCCATATCTAAATCCATATCCACATCCATTTTTTAACATCCATTTAAAATCTATTTTTTAGCCTCTATATCTATTTTTTAGGGTCAGATAGTACGGATATTAATCGGGTTGAAAACCCACTGCCATCCCTATGTAGAGTCCATGATCAAGGCTCCCCAGGGAAGTGTTTTTCCTTACATATCCTTGACAAGACAAATGTTAGGAAAGAATTCCAAAGAGAGATTATTGTCAGGAGTGAACTGAGATACTCTTAAAAGATTCTTGGTCATGGAAGGAACATGAAGAATATTATAGAGGATAATTTTATGGTGAGGAGTGAAAATGGAACTAGTGCCAACATTATTAATTGTAAGTAGTTTACCATTGCCTATTTGAACTTGATCATTACCCTGATACTCAGAGTGAATGCTCGTGTTATTAAGATCAGCAGTGAGGTGAGCAGATGCACTAGAGTCAATAAATTACTTTGGTCCGGAAGGAGAGTTGGTGGGAGATGTGATCATAGCAGCAATCATTCAGGGATTCTTAGTTGAAAAAGAGTGATCAAACTTGTGGTAGCATGGGAACAGATCCTCTGTCCAATATTACCCTGTCTTATTCTGTCCATGAAATCTCAACTATTTATTTTGTAGGATCCACACGGGTCCACGCGGGACCTACACAGAATTTAAATAAATAAACGACTGAGATTTATTAGATACAAAAAAACACCATAATATTGGACAGAAGATCTGGACTCGTGGTAGCACTCACTGGTAATGTTCCCTTTCTTATTGCAAATCTGGCATTGTTCCAGGACTTTGCCTTTATTGTGATAATTGCTATTAGTCTTATTTTCATTGCCCCTAGACTTATTATTCTCATAGTTCTTTAGTTGCCCTTGATTGTTACTGTATCCAGAATTTTGATTAGAATTACCATAGTTAGGAACAAAAGACTTATTGATGTAGCTTCCACTGTGATGGAGATTAGCGGCATACATATCATGAACAACTTGTTCTTCTTCGTCATTTAAACGCTTTTCCTCGTCAAGAAGCAAACCCAACAAAGAGTCAGCAAAGATTGGGTCATCCATAAAATGAATACTAAATGTTAATTTAAAGGTTCTCTCAGAATATTGGATGGTGCTCTCCACTGAATGCGGAACTTCGGGAGGTGTTTGCTGGACTCACACTGGCATAGAATCTAGGCCATCGTCGCATCAAGGTCGAGGTCGATTCATTGACAGTGGTCGACCTTCTCTCCTCCGCAGATCGCCGATCCCGGACGTCTAACCTAATCGTCCGGAGTATTCGTGAGATGTTCATTAGAAACTGGACTATTGCTCATCGCTACATTTATTGAGAAAACAACAGATGCGTCGACTAGTTAGCCAAGTATGCCGACACTTTTGACATTGGTGTACACCATTTTCATACAACACCGGTTGAGTGTCACTTGATCCTCTTAGAGGATACATCAGGAATCTGATTCCCTCGACTTAGCATGTAATTTCTTCATTTGTTTCCCTTAAAAAATGCTAACTTAAAGGTCTTGTACCTTTCGTAGAGTCCCTCCGTGATGTTTTGAACCAATTTCTGCTCCGAGATTGAGGTACCAATTGCTATCATACCATCTACACAAGATATTTCCTTTTGAAAATAGTCTATCACGTTCAATTTGCCTTGGGGCATGGTAGTGAGAATTTTGCGAAGTCACATCCTTCTTGCTCGATTCTGAGATTGAAAAGTAGTTTCAGGCTTGACCCACACTTGACGTTAAAGGAGAACAAATTCTGTTATAGCTCCCTTCAACCAAACTCATGCCAAACTGTCCCTTTTTATCCAAGCAGTATAGGAAGGATTAACAGTTTTTCCTCTACTGGACCCTTGAGTTTGCGTAGTCTCAGTAGCTAGATACTTGGGAGGAGCTACTGTATCTTCACCGATGACTATTCCCAGATCATAGGTTGTGAGTGTTTGTTTTGCAATGGGTGCTCATGTATCATAGTTCTCATTTGAAAGTTTAAAATTACAATATATCAAATGTGAAGATATCTATGAAAGTCTCAGGTTCTAAATCACCAACCACTTGCACCGAGTCAACTCGTGAACCATAGGACTTGATTTCCTGAACAAGAGACAACATAGACCAATCAACACGGGGTATGTTATAGCATTAAATACAATGGAATCGATGTGTGATGATTTTTTTATTTTGATTTTCCATAATTTTAAGTGATACACTTGATTTTTTTTATTTTCATATTTTTTTAAAAAAATTATTTTAAGTTACATAAGTAAATAAAAATAATAAGATCCTATAGAGAAATTAAATAATATTGCTTAATTTAAATAAAAAATCAGTTCCTTGCTTCTTGATTTATTACTCTCTCCGTCTTTATAATTGGAATTCAATTTTATGTATAAACATTGTTTTTCTTATATTCTGATTTATTTTCAAATATGACATATAATGAATAATCTTAATTTTTTCAATATCATATTTAATAAATTACATATAGTCTCTTTGGACTTAGAAAATGCTTTCACGTTGAAATGTTTACTCAAAGTTAATTTCCTTAATGAGTCAATTTAACTATTTTGACTTGGTAATTAAGTTTGCAAGTGGAGAACTATTTTTTTTCTTTTTAATTGAGAATTTTGCATGTCATCCAAATAAATGTACTTAACTAAATCAAATTAATTGATATTAACAAATTCAACTATTTCATATCTTATCAAGAATCAAGGGTTAAAGGTAATATTTTAAGAATCAGATCTTAAATCAGTAAGGCAAAATATTTAAAGTTTACATAGTTCAATTGGTATTAGGTTTTCATAAAATTGATAAAATTTTGAATAAAATTAAAATTTGAAATATAATTGAGAGAGATTGTACTTGTTTATCAAAAAATTTGAAGCTTATCCAACAAAAATTTTAAATGAAAATTAATTTATTTATAAAAATTAATTTATTTATAAAATTTTATTAATTTATAAAAATGAATAATTAATTAATAAAATAATCGATTTTTAATAACAAAATTTATTTGAATAATTCAAACCTACAAATAAAAAAAACTAAAAAATTGATCAGTTTAAAGATTTTACTATTAAACTAATTTATTTTGTACTGTTAATCTCTACCATGTTTTTATATATGTTGAATTACATAATTTTACATGTTTAGTTATATATATTTATTAATATTTTGTATTATTATTAATTTGCATTACATATAGAAATAACTCTATTATGTAAGAGTTAAATCAGGTAATATTGAACTTTCTTAAATCCCATATTTGAGAGGGACTCTCACTCAGTATCGTTGTTGGTTTGTTGTACAATCAAACTTGAATTCGTGTAAACATGTTAATGAACTAACAAAAATCGTTTGACTCGATTAAAAATAATTTTATTTTGATTTTAATTTTCTGAATTTGAAGACTAGTACAGTATCACTTTGGTTTGAGAGTATGTTCTATTCAAGTTTCGAGATGGGCTCTCAAGCTCGAATTCGGTCATCAGTAGCCCTAAACTAGCTACATGCCGAATGTGCATTGCAGTGGTACTAAGTTCAAATCCTACCACGGATCCAAATGGCCGAAACCTGAAATGTATTTGGTGAGAAGGATTGGGCTGATAGACCTAAAATATAGCTGCTCCTCGTTGCGGTTTTACTTTTGGGCTCACGTTTGTTAATATAGTTTAAAATATTAGCAACTTATAAAATTAAAATTATCTTAAGTGGTGAAGGAAGAAACTTTACTAAAAAAAACTATTTTATTCAGCACTTGAACCGAAAAGTTAAAAACCGAATAAAAAATTTAAACGATTTAAAGTTTTTATATTTAAACCGGCTAAATTGAGTAGATTTTGTAATCATTGATTTTATTTAGCAAATATATTCCTTCCTCATTCAAAGGGTATTTATGAGTATAAATTCTCTTATTTCCTCTTAAAATTTTATTTAATATGTAATATGTAGTATATATCTTATTACACATCTAGGATCAAACATAAAAGGATAAAAAACGAAGGCAATACGGAATATTTGAGTTCGGTTCTATCTCTGATTTTGATGTCAATTCCGAGCTCCAGACGATCACGAATCTCACAAGAGCTTTACGGAAAATGTTTCCCGACATGAAATTTAGGACTTTCTATAATTTTCTTAAAACATAAGCTCTCTTAACAGATCAGATAATTCTTATACTTACGATTGATATGAGCAACTGCAGGAGATCTTAACCTTTATATAGTTTTCATACCAGGCTTCCCTATTATAAAGTCGATATTGGTCTGGTCCACGTTAACTAGGTTATATTTTTCACCCAAATTTCGACCCATTAATCTAGATTATTTATTAAGTCAATTTATTATCTTTATCTGAATTAAATTATGTAATTTAACGAATAATTTATTTAAAAATAAAAAATAAAATTAATAGTTGCCCAACTAAAAAAAATATAAAATTGTCTGACATAATAGTCGTTCACGGAAAAAGATACTATTATTCTTGACTGTTAAATCACGTACGTGGTTGATTCTTTTGTGTTTTGTCTCTAGAAAATAGAAGAGATTAACTAAAAAAATAATCAATTTTTGTTTAAAAGAAAATAATGTTAAAAATAAGAACAGAGTCTTTGTTTTATTTGTATTCTAAAAATTTAACACTAATTAACTTGTTATCTATTTCAAGTATTTATAAAAAACTTTAAAAAACATACCTAACATTAATACAATATCAATGAAGGATTACGGGCAACCTCTCGTGATTCCGGTGGTCCAAATGTATGGACCAGAATGAATAGAAAATGTCTCGGAGTGGTTAATAAGAAAATATTTATAATTAAGAGGGTTGAAAGTTTGATGGTGAGATTGCAAATTAAACTCTTGTCGGGAATAAAATAAGAATTTACATGTATTTGTTAAATTGCAGCTAATTATTTGAGTCTAAAATTAATAAAGAGTGAATTATAACTTAATTTTATTTTAAAATAGTAGTATTTTATTCAAATTAATTTAAATTGTTTGATTGAGATTTTATTTTTATGATTTAAAATTAATTTAAGAAACCCATCAATTTAATTTTTTTTAAATTAGACAATTAAGATTAAATTTAAACACAACCTTTTTACTATTTAAGAGTAAGATTGCATATTATTAGATATTTTTAGACTTGCGTATTAGCGAGATTTAGTACCTGTTTGGTTGAACTTTTAGAGGGTAAATAAGTACTTTTTTCTATCGCAAAAACTTTTTTTAAAAAACATGAGTGCTTGGCTATAAAGTGAAAAATCACTTTTTTAGTAGATATAGCTTTTTTGGCAGTTAAAATACACCTTTTTAAAAAGCTTAAATTTGGAGCTTCTAAAAAAAGTATCTTTTTAGATAAATTTTTTATATTAATTAATGAGCCTATTTTTTAGTCCCTTTAGTCATTTTTTTACATATAATTATCAGAATACCCACAAATACATCTCCACATTTATTTTGATATTTATATAATATTATTTGATATATATATATATTTTAATATTTATTTTTGATATTATTTTTACTTATATTATAATCAATATAAAAGATTTGATTAGATATATTATAATTAATATATTATACTTTGTATATTATTTAATATATTTTAAATAACACTTGTATGCATACATAATTTTTATTACGAAATAAAATATAGTTAAAATTTAAAGTAATTTTTATTTTTATATTGCCAAACAGTCTATTGTATGAATTTGTTTCAAAAAAACTCTTTTTTAAATGAAAGTCAAACAGTCAACTAGTTTCTTAGACAAGTTCTACTGATCAAAGTTTTACCAATATAAGCTCATCTAAACAAATACTTATACTTAATGGTGTTATTATTGTCGTAATCAATTCAAATATGATGTATCAATTTTATATCATTAAATTAAATTAATTATGTATATATATATTTTTTTTTATTTAAGGTAAATTTAGTAAAATAACAAAATGCAAATTCCACTTATATGTAAGAATATTTAACGGAATCGCCGTACACGGAGTCTCGTGAAGAACAAGGATCGAATATGTTATCATCATATGATTCTTAATTATTTCGGACATCAGCTGTTGCACCTAATCCTACTCTACTTGGGATTTGTCCTATCAATTATGGACAAGTTGTGGAAACCGTAACGAATGCAGCAGATGTTTACCGTCAGTCTCCGGTTTTCAATAAGAAAAAACATGACAATGACACGTGTCAGCGACCCAAATACTCTGGATTGGTTGGCAGCTATGTTCATGGCAGATTATCTGCAATGACACACGATGGCCAACTTAAAGATCGCAGCTAAGTAACCTATATCTCAAGAACAACCCCCTCCATGACTTGTAATTTAATGTGCAGGAAAAAGGAAGAAGATTTTAACTGCTTGAAGTCAAAGATTGGGGATATATAGGATAAGATTGTTTAGAGATTCTTTGCTTTGGTAGCAATCTCCAGGCAATCCCCCATCATCACCGTTCTTCTTCTTTATAGCTCCATCAAGCTTTGTTGTTTGCTTTAGGTTCCACAATGGAGAAAATTCTGGCAGTTGTTGTGATCTTCGCAGTGTTTCAGATTCTGGGTGGGAGTTCGGCGGCCAAGATTGGCGATTCTCTCGCTTATGTATGGCCTCTTCCGGCGGAGTTCACATTCGGCGGCGACACCCTCTCGGTGGATCCCGGGCTGATTCTGGTTGTTGAGGGTAAAGGAGGCAATTCGAGCATTCTGCGAGATGGGTTTGAAAGGTACAGTAGGATTATATTTGAGCAGAGTAGCAGCTTCTCGATTCTTCAGAGATTTAGAGGGAGAAAATCGGTTTATGATGTTAGGAAATTGAGAATTATTGTTCATTCTGCTAGTGAAGAAGTAAGTCTCTTCAACTTGGTTTTTCATAATTTTAGTGTTTAACAAGGCATTCTCTTATTACCATACCGTTTCTCGAAATTTGACCATTGTGTGTGCTTGTGATGTTTGGGGTTGTTTCAGCTTCAACTGGGAGTGGATGAGAGTTATACATTGTTCGCAGCGAAGACAGACGGGAAGTCAATTGTTCAGGAGGTGGTTATTGAGGTAAAACTCTGTGGGATTTTATTGTTTCGGTGCTAAGTTATTGTTTTTGGTCCTATGATCAAGTGAAGATCACAACATAGCCTCTTGTTTTTGAGTTTTAAGTATTTGTTAGAACTTCAATGCTGAATCTTAGGGATTAACGATTTTATGGCTCGATCTTGTTAGTTATCCCTTTCTTTGCCATAGTTTATTCTGTTCTCTTTTTTTTTTTCAGGCAAATACTGTCTATGGTGCATTGAGGGGATTGGAGGTAATGATAAATGATAACTGTTCTTTAATTTTGGTGTACGAGACATTGTAGAGAATGCTAATGCCTGGATTTGGTGCTATATAGCTGAATTCTCACTTGCTAAAGTATTATTTGACTAACTGCTCTTGGAAAGAGTTTGATGGTTTTATGAGTGGTTGGGATTGTAATGGTTGTTTTCTTTGTATTTGTATGATGAACAATCTTGCAGACATTCAGTCAACTATGTGCATTTGATTATGATACTAGAGCTGTGCAAATATACAAAGCACCGTGGTACATCCGAGACAAACCGAGATTTGCATACCGTGGACTTTTACTTGGTGAGGGTTATTGTTCGGTCGGTATATTTTCTTTCTTGTCCATGTAGATACTTGTTTGAGTTAATAGCAACGAGATTCCCAGCAGTTATCTTCCGAATAGCTAGGATTTCCAGAAGATACTTTTTACTGAATACTGTATTTTTTTCTATTTAATTTCCTTGTTAGATTCACCATAAAATATTAATAGGTCACAGATGCAGATAGGTATGTTTACCTCTCTAACACACACTTTTGCAGATACATCAAGGCACTATTTACCTATTGAAGTTATCAAGCAGATAATTGATTCCATGTCATATGCTAAACTGGTAATTTTTAGAGCATATTTCAGTTTATTCAAGCATTCACTTCTCTTTTTATTCCATCTTTTATGCTGTCTGTCACTTTGAATATGATTCTGTAGTTGAAATTATGTTCTGTAGAATGTCCTCCATTGGCACATCATAGATGAACAATCATTTCCTTTAGAAGTACCCTCATATTCAAAGTTATGGAAAGGTTCATACACAAAATGGGAGCGGTACACAGTTGAGGATGCCTACGAAATCGTGAAGTAAGATTTACGCTACTTGTTCCATTTTGAATTAAAGGTCAATATAGTGCTTTAGGAAAAGGGAAATATCAATGATGGTGATGATTTAGTGCATGGTTTGAGTAAACATATGGACAATACATGTACAACTTCAAAACATTGTCTGAATGTATCACTTTTACCTTTATTGAATTATGATTATATTCATGTTTACTAATTTACTTCTTCTGTTTGGCTAACATCTCTCCTTGCATCAACATGAAGCTTTGCCAAGTCAAGAGGTAAGGCTCTTCATTTTGTTAATCGGAATAAGTTTTCTGTCCTTTCATAAGTGAACTGTATCATATTATTAAGAGGTATTTGCAATTGTTCTCAGTGGCCTATGGAAAGACTTGAGATGTAGAACTTCCTATTTTGGGGTCAAATTGAATCTTGCTAGAAATTTTCTTTTATGAACATATGATTTTAATTGTAATTGTTTTGGTTCAGGAATCCATGTCATGGCTGAAATTGATGTCCCTGGTCATGGAGAATCCTGGTAAAACACTCATTTAATTCTGTGCTATGTTTGAGTCCAATAATTTCTGGAGTTGTTAACTTCTTCTCCTGGCAGGGGTGTTGGATATTCTGACCTTTGGCCTTCCAAATCCTGCAGAGAGCCACTTGATGTTTCCAAAAATTTTACTTTCGATGTTCTCTCTGGCATTTTGACAGGTTATATCTTCTTGTTCCATTGATTGATAATTGCAGAGGTTACTGTTTGCATTTAGTGACAGCTTTGCTAACTTAACACTAACAATGGACATAAGCCTTTGAGATCAACACTAACTTAGCAAGGTTCAATTTTGCAACTAAATAGTGTAACAGTGTACATCTCAGACTTTCAGCTCGTTCACTAAATATTTTGTGCTTGTTGGTGATGATGTTTGTTGATGGTATTCACATATACTTCAGTTGTATGACTTTTATTGCTGATATTTGTTTTACAGACGTCAGAAAAATTTTCCCCTTTGAGCTCTTCCACTTGGGTGGCGATGAGGTCAACACAGGTTAGTATTATTCCTTTTTTCGGTTAAAGGGTAAGATATTTTACTCAATAGTTACATTAATATGTTGGATTAATGCCACAAAGATTGTTGTGTGCTATGTTTAACAACAGAGCTATTACTCCCTTTTGAAACATTTCATATCAGTTGTTTATGATTCAACTTTTGACACGTAATATGAAACAATAAGCATAGCCTAAAAGATTTCTTTCACTCCTTAAGATGTCTTTCAACGATTTTATAAATGTTTATCATCTCCTGTGTACAATTAGAGATATAAGCTGTAGCAGTCATTATCGTTTGTGAATTTGTTGCCAGTGAAAAGATTGTATAGAGGAAGATATTCAGTCTTTAATGTAACGACAAAAGCGGACACTTCAATGTTGATTGAAAATTGTGTTTGATTAATAACATTAGCACTTGAATGATCATATGCAAGGACCTCTGAATGAGTTTCTTACTCCCAGTCAAGTTTAAACAATATTTTCACCCTTCTGGATTGAAATCCGAATTTTTTATTCTATGAGCAGGGGCTTCTATAGTTGGTAATAAAGATACAGGTCACTTGATTAAAGAGATTGAGATCTGTGGTCACCAGTATCAGGATGTAGCACTTTTTTGCTTCTTCATCATCAAACTTCTGTGAATGTACCTGTTCATAATTGACATCATAATACGTTTTCTCTATAAACACGGAAATCTTTGTCTTAGACTATTTGTGCCACATCTACTCAGTGGATGGGATGTTCTGTGGATTATGTTTATGTAGGCATCATGCATGTCTGGTATGTAATTTTTCCTCTGAATTCATGTTTGATGTTTAATAAGGCATAGTGGTTTCTGTTTACAGATTGCTGGGACTCTACACCACACGTCAAACAATGGTACATTCCTTATATCGTGAAGTTTAAATCTGAGAATCATTCAATTTACTTTTCTTTTCTTTTAGTATGATCTATCACCAGAAATAACCTTACTAGTTATTATGCATTCAAGGGTTTTCGTTTGTGTGTTGATTCTAGGCTTCAGGATCACAACATGACCTCCAAGGATGCATATAAGTATTTTGTACTCAGAGCTCAAGAAATCGCGATTTCAAAAGGTTGGACACCTGTCAACTGGTATGTTCTTTTTATGAAAATAGAAGATTATTAGCTTTTCAAAATTGATTATACGCTAGTTTTGTGTTAAAAATGTCTACTTCAAACATACTTTTCCTTTCGTTTATGCATTCTTTTATCTCCTCAACATATTGTTGACAATGCTAAGCAACTGCTGTTTCAGGGAAGAAACATTTAATGCATTCCCATCAAGCCTTAATCCAAAGACTATAGTGCATAACTGGTGAGTTCTCATTGGATTAAAACTCTTTTTTCACAGGATCAAAACCAATGCAAATATTTGGGCATGCCTTCATTTTTTCTTTGTTGCTTTCAGGCTAGGAGGTGGAGTTTGTCCCAAAGCTGTTTCAAAAGGTTTCAAATGCATCTTCAGCAATCAAGGCTTCTGGTATCTTGACCATTTAGACGTCCCTTGGAATGACGTTTACATGGCTGAACCGGTGGAAGGAATAAGTAATTCTAATGAGCAAGAGCTGGTTCTGGGAGGAGAAGTTTGCATGTGGGCGGAGACATCTGATACTTCAGTTGTTCAACAAACAATATGGCCGCGAGCAGCAGCAGCTGCAGGTATGGCCTCGGTTTCGGAATATGGATTAACTTGAAAGCTTTTTCAAAATTGAAATTGTCCGTTTTTGATTGAAGTTTGGAACTTGCTCATACTATTCATGAATCTGTAACACTATGCAGTGTGCTTGCACCTTCTATTATAGGAGATTGGTTTTGTTGAGAGTATTTTCTTTCTCAACCCTTAACTATGGTGTTTGTTCTTTCTCTTATAGAGCGTCTATGGAGCAAGCGAGAGGCAACGTCCTCCGGAAACATAACATTAACGGCATTGCCCCGGTTGCACTACTTAAGATGCCTGCTGAATCGGCGTGGAGTTCCGGCTGCTCCAGTCACAAACAGTTATGCCCGGAGTCCTCCCACAGGTCCAGGTTCATGCTATGTTCAGTAATTATCTGTTGTCTGATTATGTACTCTCCTCCTGTACTTGATCACAATAAAATGCACTATTCCTTGAACATAAAACTCTGCTGTTCTGTAATAACATGAGTCAGATCTGAATCTTATTATTGCTGTTCTTTCCAAGGATTCTAACTTCATAACTTTCCTCAAGTAATTACTAAATTCGAGCATTTCTAAGCCTCCGATGAGTGTTGAATTGGTAAAGCCTGTTTACCATTTGCCTATCATCTTGTTTTTAAAGATTGTTGTTTCATATTTTTACATACTTGTTCAAAGATGGGCTTGAAAGTTATTAGTTAAGGCAGCCACTATATATTATATGGTCAAACCAAGCCAAGAAAACATCAAATAGCTCATTTAGAATATTCAAAGTTTTAAGCATTTTAAAATTGTCATTTAATGTAGAATATAAAACAATATTTTAGTTTACGGATTCAAAATGGCCTTTTCTGGGAATTTCAAACTCGAAAATGTAAGCCTTAAAAACTTGAATTATTGGATAAAATGGTCAAACAAGGAAAAATTCCAAGGCTGCTCATTAATTTTATTTCGTGTAAAAAAGGAATTGATTATAAGTACATTAATTAAATAATAAGAATGCTTTTTTTTCTTCATATGATATGTTGTATTTTTACTAAAAATAGAATAAACTAAGAACATGTTTAATTTAATGAAAGGGATAGAAGTATTTCGGTAAAGAAATAATAATAATACTCAGTAGAAATCTATCTGACAAGTAAAGTATGGAGAGATTCAGTAGTATACAGCGTTATCCTTAACTAATATAGAGATTGATCTAAATATGAAAAGAAAATAAATAAATAAATAAATAATTTACGTATTTTAAAAAAATACTTAAATTGTTTCTTCTTTGTTAATCATAAATTATTTTTTTTGAAAACTACTTTAGTAGCATTGGCAATAGGCTTAAATCTTGTAAAAAGATGTTTAAACTTTTTTGAGTTTTTTTTCATATTTTTTAACTTTTTTAAAATGTTTCAAATTGAATCTCTTAAACTATTTTTTTAAATTTAAGGTTAATCTCAATTTAAAACTCAACCAACTCAAATTTTATCAATTAATTTCAAGTTAGATCGAGATTAAATTAAAATATTAACTTTACAATAATATATTGTTGACTTAATATTGAGAGGGTGAGTCTTGTAGTAACTGATAATGTTGCTCTTTTGTAATTAGACGGTCACAGGCTTGAGTCTTTACTTGATGTTAAAAAATATGTATTTTACTATATTTTAGTTTTAAATTTTTTTATAAATTATAAAAACTTGAGAAGAGGATAAATTCATTCTCTTTTTTTTTATACATTTTTTTGTCTTAACATTTATTCCTAAGAGTTAAAGGCAATCTATGTTGACCATAACAACAATTAAATACATCTTTTAAAGACAAGTCATTAATGGTCACTAACAATATAAGATTTGAGTCAAGATGCATAATTGAAAAGGACAAATAATTGTACCAAGTCTCATCCCATAAATACCAAATCTCATTTTTTAGGGCAAGTAAAGGTTTGATCAAAACAATTTGGTCAAGATATCACTGCAATCTCATACAATCAGATCATGAAATTTAGGATCTTTCCATTTATTAGGTAACCAAGTTTTGACCATGTTGAATTTTCCTTTTAAATAAACATATAAAATTAAAAAATTAAATATACCCATCTTATCATATGAAATGGTAAGGAGAAAATGTTCTATAAATAGTTATTCAAAGGAAATAGAAAATATAAAATATGATATTAAAATAAAATATTAATATCTATCAAGAATAGAAAATTTCAGTGCTGAAGAGTAGAAAGAAACAGTCATTTGACTCTATATATAGAAGAACAGAGAAACTGTAATGTGCACAATTTTGGTATAAAGAAAAGCGTTAGCACAAAATGGGCTAATGGGTCTTGGTTTTCTCCTTCTCAGAGTCAAATAAACAAACATATTCCGAACTGTAAAAGGACTGTTCCTGCCTCATTCTATTCTCAGTTCTTTAACAGCCCCTCCTGTTCTTCGCTTGATCTTAGCTTCGTGAATTTGCCTTCACATCATAGTGTGTAAGTTTTAAAATCTAAGTCTGTAGCTGCAGTTTTTTGGGACTTTGGTAAAAGAGAGAGAGAAAGAAAATGGTTTTGTTTTGCGGGGTTTTGTTTGTGTGAGTTTTGTTTCCCTTTTTGGGTTTGTTTAGAATCTCAGTTTGGGGTCTGTTTTGGTTTTTCTGTTTTGGGTTGAATGCGCTTGGCCTTAATTTGCCGCTTCTGTTCTCTTGGTTGCAGGGGTCGTGGTGTGGAATAGCAATGTGTTTGATCTGGTACAAGCTATTTGTTTCTTACCCTTTTTAATAGCATCGTCATGTTGCATTTGAATTCAAGTTAGTGGCATAGTAGAACAGCCTGGCTCTTAGTATTTCTGGGTTTGGCTTGATTGTAGAGTTTGTTGGAAATTTGTGAAGTGGGGTTGTTATGGTGGGGAAAGAGGATGCCACCAGTAACACTCTGGCTCCACAGGTGCCTAACACTGCTGGAGTCAAGAGAATGTTCTGGCGTTCTGCATCTTGGTCATCTTCCAGGACTGCACTTCCAAGTCCTAATATGGAAGAGAAAGATTCTTGTGCAAATCCGAATGGTAATAACGGAAAAAATCGCAGGTTCCCAGCTCCCTTAACCCCACGGTCTCAACAGAACTGTAAAGCACGTTCATGCTTGCCACCTTTGCAGCCTTTGGCAATTGCTAGGAGGAGTTTAGAGGAGTGGCCAAAAGCTGGATCAGATGACCTGGGGGAATGGCCACATCCACCGACCCCTGGTGGCAACAGGACTAGCGACAGGTTGAAACTAGATCTATCTTCAACTCAGAGAAATCCAGATAGCAATGGCGGACTAGGAAAGAAAGAAAGGATTGCATTTTTTGATAAGGAATGCTCAAAAGTAGCAGAGCATGTATATCTTGGTGGGGATGCCGTTGCTCGAGACAGGGGAATTCTTAAGAGGAATGGTATTACTCATGTGCTCAACTGTGTGGGCTTTGTTTGTCCCGAGTATTTCAGAGGTGATTTTGTATATAGGACTTTGTGGTTGCAGGATAGTCCATCAGAGGACATAACAAGTATTCTATATGATGTTTTTGATTACTTTGAGGATGTTAGGGAACAGGGAGGAAAGGTGTTTGTTCATTGCTGTCAAGGAGTATCACGATCTACTTCATTGGTTATAGCTTATCTTATGTGGAGGGAGGGTCAGAGTTTCGACGATGCATTTCAGTATGTAAAGGCGGCTAGAGGAATTGCTGACCCGAATATGGGTTTTGCTTGCCAGTTACTACAATGCCAAAAAAGAGTCCACGCGTTTCCTTTCAGTCCCAGTTCATTGTTGAGAATGTACAGAATTGCCCCACATTCACCATATGACCCATTGCATCTTGTCCCAAGAATGCTAAATGATCCTTCACCATTTGCCCTGGATTCTAGGGGTGCCTTTATTGTTCATATACCTACTGCTATACACATATGGATTGGCAAAAATTGTGAACCCCTTATGGAAAGGGATACTAATGGGGCTGTTTGTCAGATACTTCGCTATGAGAAAGCTCAAGGACCAGTAATGGTGGTTAAAGAAGGTGAAGAACCACCTTACTTTTGGGATGCATTTTCTAGTTACTTACCTTTAACGGATAAATCTAGTAATGGAGCAGATACTGGGGATTCTGCGCCGAATATATTCCCAGGTGAGAGGAAGGTAGATGCCTATAATATTGATTTTGAGATTTTTGAAAAAGCTGTTAAGGGTGGGTTTGTACCTCCATTTTCTTCATCAGAGGATGAGTATGAAACTCATCTTCCTGCTAGAGAAAGCTGTTGGAGTGTGTTAAGGCGAAAATATGCACCTGCTGATGGGAAGTTGTTTTCCCCTGCACCCAAAATTTTCCTCTCCAGGATTTATTCAGATTCTATGATAATTTTGCGCACATCTTCTCCTTCATCATCATCTATGTCATCTTCGTCATCTTCTCCCCCTTATCTGTCCCCAAATTCCATCTCTTCTGATTCTAGTTCTTGCTCAAAGTACTCGTCAGAATCCTCTTTTGATTCTCCCTCAGCAGCTCGATGTTCTCGTCCGGTATTATCAACTTCATCTAACTTTTCTATTCTTTCTACACATAATTCTTATCAACCATCTTTTAACACTCCTGGATTACTTGATTTCAATATTATGTGGCAGAGATTCTCTCATGCATCTTCCTCACCCTCAAAGAAGTTTTCACCTTCACTTGCTGAACGTAGAGGTAGCTTATCAAAGTCTTCGAAGCTGTCCGTGATGACTGATCAAAGAAGAATGACCGAGACACCCCCTATTTCTCTCGCCAGCTTGGAAGATAATGCTGAGATAAACAAGAATTCCTTTTTCATGGTCTGATTCAGGTATTGTAGAAATCAATTTGGAGCCAGGAAATTATGCAAAAGAGGAAGATGGAGCTTCAATTCAAGGTCCTGAATTCTCCAAGTAGATTGACTACCTCTGATTCACGTGACAAAGTGTCCAGCTTTGGTGATAATTATGATGTATCTGCAAGAAAATATTTTTTTAGAAGGCTCAGGGCATGCCATCGTAGATGGGATGGATAACATCATTCCAGCTTGTAACGGAAGGCAACGTTTGGCATGTAGCTGGCCCAGTTTGTAAAGGATTGCAGATTTTGGCATCATTAACTTAGATTCTAAAGCTGCTTTTGTAGTTTTAGAGACAACTAGAGGATTAGGAAGAGAAGTGAATAGAATTCTGTATTTCTGGGTAGGAAGGTCTTTCTCATGCGATAGAAATATGATGCGGTTAGATAACAACAAAGGAACAGCGGATCTGGAATTAATCGAATGGAAGCAAGCTGCTTGTCATGTTCTCATTCAAACGGGGCTACCAGGAGACATCATCCCTGTTGAGGTATGAGTTTTGGAATTGATGTATTTATTACTGTTCATTTGTCACACTAGAATTACTATTAACCATTTATACTTCTCTTTCCTTTTTGCATAAAGTGTTTGCAGGTAGCTAATTTTCAAGTTCTTTGTGGCTACCAACTGGTTGTACAGTGCTGCTACACCTTTGGTAACACTATCATTTTGTCCCACAATTTGGATGCTCTTGTACATTCGGAATTCTCCAAGACATATAGATTCAAGGCAGATTAAAGCAAAATAGATACATTAATTTTTCACTTCTATCCCTTTTTTTTTTTTCTCTGATAATATGACCACTTGAATGTATAATCCACCTGTCATAGTCATGCTTGTTGCAAATGGTTTTATCCATGCCATGTGCAAGTGTTGATCCACATAAATTCAGGTGGAGCCTCATCTTATTACTCTTCTTCACATATTTTGGGAGAAAAATGTAGATTATGGTGGATAAAATGTAGCATAGATTGGAAAAACTATGAAAGTTGGATCCTAACATATACAATTTTGTGTCACTTTGAGGGTTATCACTGTCACAGGTAGTTGTTTATTAATCAACAAACTAAGGAGGAACTTTGCTCAGAATATATAGTATACTTAATGACATATGTCTAATAATGACATTATCCTAAAAATGGGATTTTAAAGTTAAGTAAGAACGCTATGTAAATTATTGAATTTGAAAATAAGATTGTGAGCTCTTTAATAAGTCGGCCATTGATTAGCTGCATATACACTAACAAATAATGGAAACAACTGATCTGGGGGAATCATGACTACTCAAAACCAAGCCTCAAGGAAATAAAGGGAAATTGAACAGAAGTTTTGTCATGTTCTTGGAAGTAGATTGCTCTACGCCTGATAAGTGAAAAAAACAATTGAACAATCACTTTACACATCAACTATTTTAAAGGAGTCAACGACTGTGTGCAATCTATCTTTCATCTTCTCCCACCTCCTTTCATTTGCTCCTGTTGTTAAAGTATAGAATTTACCTGCCAAAATCCAAATAGGGAAAAGAAAAATGACAGATTCAATAAAAATTTGATTTCCAATGATAAGGCCTTTATAATACAGTTCTGTAATTTTTTTACTCTTTCTTAAGCTAGTTCTATATTCTTTCTAAATTCAAGAGCTAATCAGTGATTCAATAAAAGAGAGAATAGAATCAGTAAGATCGGAAGTGCAAGTTCATAGTGTTTGTCATTGCTACCTTTAAATTGGGTAAGGCTAACTAAGTTAGGTGAGTGGTGGTATATTAATAAAAAAGAAAAGGTCAATGAATGTCTCGTGAGGAACAAGAATAAGAAATATGAAATTGCAGACTAATTTAACGAGTTCTTCTGAATCTTAGGGACAAGAAACAAATTTTCAGAAGAATTGGTTTAATTCTAAAACACAGTTACAATCTCAAACATTCGTTCAAATACTAAAATGATCATTAAGAAGTTTCTTACCATTTCCAATAGAGATTGAACTAAGAGCATGACGAGTATAATTTGGAGCTTTAGCAACAAATTCAAAAGTGTAATAAACCCTTCCATCAACATTATTCTGCACCATACTCGCAAAAAACAATCACCGCATATCAGTTACAAATGGTGGCAATTTGACAATTTATGCATGCATTTTGTAGAGGTATAACTTGGCAAAAGTAGCCAGAGATTCAACTTTGTGTAATGAGGCAATCCTGATTCTGGGAATATAAAAACATGTATAATAAAACTTGCAAGGAGTGAGAAGATGTGTAAAAGGAGACCTCCTTTGCTTCAATTAGTTTTGTTTTCTGGGAAGGAGGGGCCAAAACTTTTTTAATCAGCGTTTCGGCTACCTGAGATAAGCATTAACAACTTCAAATTAAAAAAGCCCCCCAAATCACAAAATCTAGCAACCATTCACGATGCAAAATATCATTCTCTGTAAAATTATAGCAAACCTCTTGTGGAGGACCAAACTCCCTAATGTCTTGTTTACCAGTTGGAATCATGTTAACACTAACGCTTTCTAATGGCTCAATCACATCTTTAAAGACTTTGTCTTGTCCTTCAATCACCACTTCCTGTTCAATTCCACCAAACATTTATCTGGGATTGTGTTGATGTAGCTAGCTGACGAACAAGCTGAGAAGGAAATCGACACACGATGGAGAGAAATTAGAGCAGATAGTACCTGCCACCCAAATGGATAGAGAAATGAGTACCCATCCTTTTTGTCCATGACTGGCAGATATCCCTTTTTAGTTTCTGCAGCAACTGAACCATATAAGAATGGCCTCTTAGGATTTGAGCATTCTTTAAAGAACAAGAGGTTGCATAGTTAGAGGCAACTCTAATTGCGTCATTAGAGCCCCGGTCTATGATAAGCTCACAACAAAAGAATAACACAAATGCATAATTGGAACAATCGCGCTTACACGATACAGAAGCTTGGTTAATCAAAGAAATTGACGGGGCAATCACAGTAACAGCAATCAATTGGCGTCTCCCAGATCTGACTGCAATAGATAAAGAACAATAGGAGGACAAATATATAGTGACGAATCTCATGAAAAGCTCCATATGCTTTTTTGATTTACAGTTTCTATGTCGAAATTCGGGAAATTAGAATCAGAGAAAAAAAAAAAACTCACCTTGAAAATGCGACCCTGAATTCTCCAACGATTGCTCTGCCCGAACAAGAATTGGAGCACCTCCTGCTCTAGAGCTAGGAAAAGAGTCCTGAATCTTCCGCAACCCTAGCTACAAAAACGTAGGCACAGAACAAACGTATGAAAAAACCAATAACATGAAGAAATGCAGACGTTAAAAGTGGGAGAGCCAGAGGGATGGGGTTGGAGAGAGGACCTGAGGAACAGAGTTGGGGGATAGTGAATGGTAAGCTGCAATGGAACTTTGAATTGAAGCCATCGTCACCTTCATTGCGTCGACTAAGAACTCTTGAAAATAACTCTTAAAAGGTTCCGTTCCTGTGGTTAAGAGTGTTCTTGTGTGTGTTCTTGCTTTATCCGTTACCAGAAAGCTGCTTGTGGACGTCATATGGCGCGCGTCCTGTTAGCCTTGTCTACGACGTGTCGTGTCTTCTAGCAAAAGCTGCAAAACCATGTAACTATGGACAAGAATGGGTCGACCCATTTCGAGCAATTAAAAAAACTAAGATTATTTGACAATATTTAACAAAATAATATTATTTTATTCAAATTAATATAAATTTATTTTTTACATTTAAAATCAGTTTAAAATAGAATTAATGTTGGTTCATTAAATTTAGAAACGGGCTCTTTACTAGTTAGATATAAGGCTACATACACCTCAACCTCCCCAAATCTCAATTCTCAATGAAATTTTTACTGGATGTCGTTGTTGTTATGTTATTAGTTCATTAAATTTGAATTGAATTATCCTAAATTATATCATAGTTTTTTATGTTTATTTCACAATGTCTCTTTACAAGTTATGATAAGGCTGCGTACTACTAAATTTTTTCATATTTGCCCCTCAACAATATTTATATTGGGTGATGTTGTTGTTGTTGATGTTTATTTCATAATATTTTACAAATTTTATTTTAATTAAATTTCAATAATTTTATTTTTAAATATTAAATTTAGATAAAATTCAAATATAATATTTATTTATTTATCACAAAAAATCATGATCGTTATAATTACCAAATAAAATTTCAAAAATAAAATCTAATCCCATTCATGACTTTTATTATTTACATCATGATCACCGTCATCTTTTTTCCTATCACTTTTTGAAATTATAGATCCCATCGTACACATGTGCTCTGATTGTCAATTAGTTAATTGCATTAACTATTATTTAATTTTATTAACAGTTAAATAACAACGAATTAATATAGATGATTTGAACAACGGATACAGAAGTTGTTTTATTTAAAGATGTTTGATAAAATTAACTATTTAGCAGTTATTTTTTATGTATAAAATAACTTATAAGGGTATGACTTAAAAAAAGATTTATAAGGATACGAGTATTAACTGCTTATATCTTAGTATTTTTTGAATATTCTCATAATAATTTAGATAGAGCAAAAGAAGTCAACAATATCATTTTCTCCATTATTTTTCATCGAGTCTTAAGAGCACCGAAAGCTCTCTCAATATAACTTCTCAACTACAAATGAACGAGATTTAAAACTTCTTGAGATCTTATTTTACAACACAAAGAGCCAATTGGAGAACTTAAGAGATCACTAAAATACAACTAAAAATTGTTGGACCAATGGTGGTTGACAAATTAAATCCTTCTATGTTTTGATAATAATAAAATGTATAGAATTGGTTAAGAAATAATTTCAGGTATTTTGGATTGATATTCAAATAAAGGATTAATACAAATCAAGATTGACATATTCAAGAAATAAACAACATCAGATCATGGATGAAGATTTCAAATTCGTATTCCAACAAATAAATATTGAAGATCATGCAAAATTTGTCATGAGATCCAGCACTAGTCGACTAGCATGTCACAAGTCGACCAATAACATCAGATCTGTCAGTTCGTGCCAAGACAAGTCGACCAGCACGTTGCAAGTCGACCAGCACGTTGCAAGTCGACTAAAAACAACAGACCTGTAAGTTAGATAAATGGACTAGTCGACTATCATCACACTAGTCAACTATTCGAAGAGCGGAGCAAAAAGTTTTAAGAAAAATGTTAATGTTAGTCGACTGATGCTTTGGAGACAAGTTGACTATAAGGTACTAGTCGACTATTACACCTCGACTAATCGACTATCAGGAGCAGCTGAACAAAATCTGACCGAATCAATTGATTCCAAACGGGAAGAAAATCATGCTACAATGGCTATGAGCAATCTACAACAGATAGAAGAATTCCACAACGTCTAGAAAGCATTTGGAAGCCTGCAAATAAATATTGGAACATCAAATGATCGTTGACACAAGTCCAAAGTGAAAAAAAGTCATATAGTTCCATATTTGCTCTCAATTTTGCTCTTAGATTGTTCTTAATACTATTCAGCTGTACTGAGCATTATCATTTCAATTTTCTATCATTGTGATTATTGTGAGTTGAGTGATTAGAGGAAAATCACTTGGGAGGTAGGATTTGTGCCGAAAAACATATCGATTGTGAGGTGTAGCTTGAGCCGGAAATCAAGTGGTATTAAAAAGTTCACACTGAACTAAAAAGTGTGTAGTAAAGTGTTTTGTCAAAATCCTAAGTGGAAGCTTAGGTAGAGGACGTAGGTCTTAGCACCGAATCTCTATAAAAACAGTGTTTGCCTTTCTTCCCTACCCTTTTATATTTCAATTTTGATTGTTTATTTTATGTGTTCTAATTCTCTGTTTTTTGTAGCACTTTGCGAAAAAGTTTAAAAGATCTATTCAACCCCCCTTCTAGATCGTTTTCAGGATATATTGAGTTAATTGGGTAGATAATGATGAGGAAATATAATGGAAGAGATAATTTAGGTAGAAGATGAGTTGGATGTAGAATATTGAAAGTTTAAAAATCTAGAAAATGGTCACTAAATATACTTCAGTTTTTTAGCCATAACGTTTTCTCTAGTTGTCCAAACGAGATGATTCTTGATTTGGATTAACCTAGAGATATATGGTTATATTCCGTATAAAGAATCAAATTTAAATTCTATCTCTAAGAGTTTCAAAAATTGTAACGAAGTGAGAACTAGGTCCAGTACATTGGGAGTTGAATGTAAATTTCGTGTTCTAACTTCGGGAGAAATTTTGGATTAATCTGGATAGATTTTGGCAAAGTTGCCTTCTTAAGAGTTGTAGATCTTTCTTTTATCTTTCCAACAATATATAGTATGGAATTTTTAGACATCTGAGTCGAAAGTTATGATCGTTATATGTGGATATGCAAAAGTAAGATGCAAAAAGTAAGATGCAAGAAGTAAGATGCGAAAAGTAAGACGCAAAAAGTAAGACATAAGAAGTAAGACGCAAAACGTAAGACGCAAGAAGTAAGACACAAAAAGTAAGAAGCAAAAAGTAAGACGCAAGAAAAGTAAGAAGTAAGAAAGTAAGATGCAAGAAAGTAAGACATAAGAAACTAAGACGATGGGAAACTAAGACGAAGTTACTGTACAAAGTAAGACGATTGAGGTCATAAACATAGTTGCTTCTTTTGGTCATAAATTCCTCTCTAGACATCCAAATGACTTGATTCTTGAACCATTGGACTCGTAAGACATTGCTCTACATCTATACAAAAAATCATAGCCCTATTAATCTAATTTAGAAAGATTGAGTGAAAAAGTGGAACGGGTACAATGAGTATACCTATAAATAGTATGAATTGGTGTTATTCTACTAAACATACTTCAGTATTTTGATCTTGATCTGTAGAGTTCCACATGAGATGCTTTTTTATTTGGAGTAAACTAGAAATATATTTGTACAAATTGTATGAAGAAATCAGATTATGAATTGGACTCTAAGAGTTTCAATTTTTGGATGGAAGTTGAGTATAGGGTACTGTCTTAGAATAAAAGCATTCCGGAAATATTTGGAGTATAACTTTCATATTACTGAACCAAAGTGAATGATTTTGATGTCATTGGAAAGATAAGACATAGAGGAATACTTTTCTAGAAGAGAGTTTGACCAAATTACTTTATTTTCACCGTATGATTGTACATGAACAGTAGACTCGAAAGGGGTGTCTTGAAAAAAATCTGAAGTGATTCAATGAGAAATGAATAGCGAGTTCAATGGGTTTTGTGAGGCATAAACCTAAGTATAAGTTATACTTAGATGAGTTTTGGTATGGGGATAGTTTTGTAAAGAATTTATGAAGTGATATTCGAGATTATCATGAGCATGCATTGTACATAATTCATTTCATATATGTGCATTTTTTATACACCTATGATTGTGCAAATTGTGATATATGTGTATGTTATTTGTTATAGAGGAGCAATTGGAATGTCAACCCATAGACATTGCTGGAACTTCCAGGCAATAGTTTCGGGAGCAACCAGTAAGTAATCTAGATAGTTTTTCTCAACTATTGTCTGCTTATAATTATGTCTTCAATAATGAATGAATGTGAATGTGAGACCTATGTGCTTTATATGGTGATTGATTTTGTTACATGCATTCCATTCATGAATTCATAATTAGATAATGGGAGTTGTGACTAGAGTAACCAATGATCAGAGCTTAAAGTTCAACGAAAAAAAAGAGCCTCGAGCTCACAAGTGTTTCAGAGCCTTAGGCTCAATGTGTAATGAGCCCAGTATCTAAAAATGGATACGGGACAGTTCAGGCACTCAGTCACAACAACGTAACAATTGAAAAGTGTCTTATGAGTATTTCATATGCATCTTGTTAATTATGTTTGATAGAGCGAAATGAAAAGAAAATGCTTATGCTTAAGTGAAAATGTGTTACTTATGTTAAATGCATAATTGTGAAATAATTGTGATATGAATTGATGTGTTGCATGAATTGAGTGAACCATTGATGATGGTTACCTCATTGAG